>CAUYQG010177758.1:0-24871 GCA_963574415.1 Tarsius wallacei
GGCGCATGCCTGTGGTTCCAGCTATTTGGAAGGCTGAGGCAGAAGGATCGCCTGAGCCCAGCAGGTCGGGGCTGCGGTGGCCATGAGCATGCCACTGCACTCCAGCCTGGGTAACAGAGTGAGACTCCAACCACCGCCCCCGCCCCCGCCAAAAATACCACAAATCAACTTCGGAGAATTTGCTGCTGCTTTATCACTTAGGTTTTTGTTTTTTGTTTTCTTAACCTGTTACCAAACAAACAAATAAACCAACAAAAAATTAGAATGCTTATTTTCTCACTCTAATACATTATGTAATGATAGCCCTCAAATGATCTTTTTCTTCATTTCAGTCTCATAAAAGGCATCACTACACTACAAGTCTGAATTTTAAAACTTACCTCCTTCTCCATAAAACAACAGACCATTGTAAAATTTAGTTTCCGCCTGTTTAAAAAAAATTAAAATAATATTATCATTTTCAAATTCTTATGCTCTCTTAGTTCTCTATATGTAATGATAAACAAATAACTACAACATAGATTTACATTTTCATCTACATTCAAGAACTGCTTACAAGTAAATTCAAGTTACCTTTGGATTAATAAAAATATAACTGATACTCAAAGCTATACCTTGATCCCTTTAGCCTTTATTTTATCTGACCACTCTTATTGTCCCATATCCTCCCATTAGTCTATGAAAAATAAAGGCAACCACACAGCATCAAAAAGAGACAGAAAAAAAGATGAAGTTTGCCAGCTTCACCCAGAATTGTAATGGCTCTTGGATGAGGAAACACAAAATTAAATGCATATTAAAGATTCAAAGCTTTTAAAAAAAAATCAATTGTATCTAGATAGACAGTAACACAGATAACAGGTAACACGTATCTTGGAGGTTTGCAGACCTAGATTCAAAGTGTTACTACAAGTAAGATGTTAGGCACGTGCAACCCTCTTTAAGCCTTAGTTTCCTCATCTACTCCTCACCTAACTCCCTAGGTTGTTACAAGGATTACCAGTGTTAGCCACATACTAAGTACTTGATGAATGATAGTTAATATTACTATTACTTTAAATAATTAATCCACATTCAATAAACATTTATTGTACACTTTACATACACATATTTGCTTTTAAATGATTTACTTTTAAAGTTTTCAGGCAAGAATACAAATAATTACCTCATATTTTAATTTCTTGATTTCACAACAAAGTGCAGCATAAACAGTGATGACTTTGTTTAAGACCTAGTTTCATGAGTAAAAACATAAAATAAAAAGTAAATTATAACAGATAATGAAAGCATTTTTTAAAATATACATTTGAGGTTTAGGATTCTGTACCTTGTTTTCGGTTTTTATAAGTTCCAAAAGAGAAGACTGTTCATAAGGCAAAAGCTATAGAAACAGAAGAAAAGAATATTTCTTTTTAATTTGAAAAAATCACTGAAAGCACACAAATTAGACTAGCCTTGAAAACATATGCTAAGTGAAAGAAGCCAGCCAAAAAGGACTACATATTGTATGATTCCATTTATACGAAAGGCACAGAAGAGACAAATCCATAAAGACATAAAGACTGACTGATGGTTGCCTAGGGCTAATATGGCATGGCTAGCATGGATAGGGCTGACTACTAATGAGTACAGGATTTCTTTCTGGTGTAATAAAAATGTTCTAAAATTGACTGTCACAGTGGTTACATAATTCTGTGAATATACTAAAAACCACTGAATTATACAATTTAAATGGGTGAATTGTATGATATGTAAGTTATATATATTTATTTATTTGTTTATTTATTTTTTGAGTTGGAGTCTCACTCTGTCGCCCAGACTGGAGTGCAGTGGCCGCTCCCGGCCACCGCAGCCTCGACCTGCTGGGCTCCGGCAATCCTTCCACCTCAGCTTTCTGAGTAGCCAGAATTACAGGCGTGTGCTACCACGCCCGGCTAATTTTTGATTTATTGAAGAGATGAGGTCTCACCAAGTTGCCCAGGCAGGTCTCGAACCCGAGGGCTTAGGCAATCCACTCACCTCAGTCTCCCAAGGCACGGGATTATAGGCTGAGCCACCAAGCCCGGCTTGTAAGTTATATTTCAAGAAAGCTGTTATTTTAAAAAAGTCATATGTGACTTAGGACAGTGTCTAGTATTATAATAAGTGCTCAAAAATATTATTTAAGTGATAACAAACTAGTTTCACTATCCCAAAATGGAACAAAGAATAACCTATTTTATACATTAAAAAATTACTCATACATTAAGATCCCCTATGTAGCAGGATGAAACTTTTTTGGGAAATGATGTAAATACTGATTCTCTATCTTGACTGGGATAAAAGTTACGTGTGTTTGGCAAAACTCACTGAACAGTATTCTTAAAATCTGTGCATTTCACTGTATGTAAAATCACCCCAAGAATAAAAAAAGCCTCGGCCAGGCGCAGTGACTCACACCTGTAATCCCAGCACTTTAGGAGGTGAGAGGATTGCCTGAGCCCATGGGTCAAGACCAGTCTGGGAACTTGACAAAACCTCATCTCTACAACAAATCAAAAAATTAGCCAGGCTGGTGGCTAGCACCTGTAGTTCAAGCTACTTGGAAGGCTGAGGTAGAAGGATCGCCCCACTGAACTCCAGCCTGTGTGACAGAATGAGACCCCAACTCAAAATAAAAGAATAAACAAAGTCTGAACATTCTATCCAGCTCTCTTCATTTTCTTAATGGCGAAAAACAAAAGCTAGTTCAAAGAGTTGGAGTTTGTGTCATTCTTTGATACGAAAGGCTTTATGTCATTCTTTAAAAAAAATTTTTTTTTAATCTGCATGGCTTAGAGAAAAGAAAATTAACAATTTTCTCCAAGTTTCTTTTCATTCTTAGGTTTCAAATTAAAATACATTTTTCGTTTTAAAAAATTACGTTTTCATGATATAATATATCCTGAAAATACACACATAAAGACCAAATAAAACCAATCAAACCTTTAGTGCTATAGGATCAAGATTGAAATCCCAAACATCTCCAATTGAGTCATCCAACGCGTCCTCAATTCTTCTCAATTGAGATGCATACTCCTCAAGAAATTTCCCGTAATTCTTGAGCTGGACTTCAGCATGAATTTCTAAGTTTAAATTTGAAAACAGTATGTGATAAGTAATGAATTACAGGACATTTACTTCAAATAACCTCAAAAGTCACAGCAAAGCACTGTTAATTATTACTTTGGGATGTGTGAACTTCTTGAAAATAAAGTTACAAAGTTAAACAATAGTTCAGCTTTCAATTCCAATATGCATAAAATAATTTTAAAAGCAGATGTTACCATATACAAAGATATCATCTTAAAACTTTAAAGTATTATGAAAAAGTCACTAGCCCACATACCCCATAATCAACAGTGTTAACCAATCTGAATAATGCATCAGAACTCAATGTCCTGATTTGATGTTTTAGTCATAAACAACTCTTCCACAAAAAAGAAACAGTCATGACCTGAAACAGGTGCAAAAAAATCTGTGTTGGGACAGAAGCAATATTTTAGGATGTAATTTTTAATTCTCTGCCCAGTGACTTAATGTTTAAAAATATGTCTAAGCCGGGCTCGGTGGCTCAGCCTATAATCCCGCGCCCTTGGGAGGCTGAGGTGAGTGGATTGCCTGAGCCTGCAGGTTCGAGGCCCGCCTGGGCAACTTGGTGAGACCTCATCTCTACTATAAATAAAAACAAAAACAAAAACAGCCGGGTGTGGTAGCGCGCGCCTGTAGTTCCAGCTACTTGGAAGGCTGAGGCAGAGGGATCGCCAGAGCCCAGCAGGTCGAGGCTAGCAGCCACTGCACTCCAGTCTGGGCGACAGAGTGAGACGCTAATTCAAAAATAAAATAAAATAAAATAAAATAAAAATGTCTAAATATTTTTAAATAGAGGTTTTAGACTTGCTTCAGCATAATATTCCTGTAATGCCTAAAATTTAACCAAGATATTTTTTGTTACTTTTTTTTTTTTTTTGAGTTGGAGTCTCATTCTGTCACCCAGACTAGAGTGCAGTAGAGTGCAGTGGCCGCTCCCGGCCACCACAGCCTCATAACTGTCGTAATCAAGTTGGATAAGCCAGTAAAAAACATTGGTTGAATACAGAATATCGTGCTGATATTCACAGAATTTACACACTAATAGATGCCTTTAAGGAGTCACTGGAATAACTGGATTTTAAAAACATGTTTATTTGCCAAAATTAGTGAAAGTAACTATTTCACCTTATACATAGAAATTTAATTACTTAGGGTCGGGCACAGAGGCTCACACCTGTAATCCCAGCACTCTGGGAGGCCAAGGCAAGAAGAGAACTGCCTGAGCCCAGGGGTTCGAGGACCAGCCTGGGCAACTTGATGAGACCTCGTCTCTACAATAAATCAAAAATAGCCAGGCGTGGTAGCATGCGCCTATAATTCCAGCTACTTGGAAGGCTGAAGCAGAAGGATTGCCTGAGCGCAGAAGGTCAAGGCTGCGGTGGCTGTGAGCATGCCACTGAACTCCAGCCTGGGCGACAGAGAGAGACTCCAATGCAAAAAAAAAAAAAAAAAATTCAATTACTTATTCTCCAAAGGTAGCAAATTCATCTCCAACTCAGTTTCTTTTATTGATGTGAATAACTTTATTCAATACCTATCTTCTAAAAAAGGTAAAAATTTTCTGTCCTCAAATTGGCAGTGTGAAGCAACTAAGATAAAAGTGCGTTCTGACTCACGCATTATTAAAGTATAAAGACCTAGCTCCCTTATTCTTTATTCTGCAACTACATAAAGCTCTGATTCAGGTGAATCAATTTAGTTCATTAAGGTTCCTATCTCATTATAGCATTAATCTAGGCAATTTTGGAAAATAATTAGATATGACTCACAGCTCAAAAATTAATGAAAACCAGGCACAGAGATCTCTTCCCTATAGCTTACATATAAAAACTGCATAGATTCTCAGAACTCCAAATAGATGTCTATTCTGCTTTATGGGAAATGAGCAGTCATGAAAGTTGCATTTGACCGGCAAATGAGTTAAGATAATGCTAGAAAAACATAAATTAGAAAAACGAATCACTTAGGGATTCACAAGGAAGGAGCAACAGAAAACCTGTAATAACATTAAAAGTTCCTTGCTGATAGATAATCAATTGTTGCAAAACTGGTAAAAGTTAAAATAAGGGGATTTGAGAAAAGAACCGCATGGTAATTCTTCAAGAATAAAATTCCAAAAACCTATTTAACATGCTTATCTTTTTCAACAGACTGCATTCCTCATTTTTTTGTATCCCTAATACCTAGCAAAGCTACTGGGGTGTAGAAATTGTCTGCTGAGCGAATCAAATCATTCTACTCTCAGTTGAACCATTTTCAAAACCAATAACATAAGTTTCATTCCAATTTTTTGAAGATACCAGAATAGGCAACCTTTGTCCATAAAACTGTATACAACACAAGATGTAGTTCACTTTATAAACAGCAGAGACAGAATTCTCTCCACAAAAAATTTAAAGATTTTATCATCCCCTGCAAGATTAATTTTCATGCTGCACAGGAGCTAGTATTTTATGGAATGTTTTGTAAAAACTGCAAACCACCCTGGTTGCAGTTCACCCTTCTCTGAGGGGCTACTAAAAACCATTGACATCTAAGTTTGTAGACATTAGTCTCTGTATAATCAAGCAAAATTCATCTACAATTTTCTAAAATGACATTCCACCTTTTAGAAAAACTATGTAGGAAAAAAACAAATTCACCAAGAGCATGCTCCAATTTCTCTAAGACCACGTACACAGATTAATGTCACCAAAGATAAGAAACAGACTGCCGACTTGCAATAATTTCAACTAGAGTTTCACTAAAATAATCAGTTCAGCCTCCACAATTTGCTGAGAGAAACTGAATTTGCTTCTTTTTGGTTGGACTCCTAAGTTAAAAATCAGGCGATTCGGCTCTACGAAGCAAAATATGAAGCAGCTTTGCTGTCATGTCTCAAACCTTTGCAGCTGCGACGTAAACGAGAGGACATCCCTGAAAAATACCACTTAACATAAATAAAAGGCCTGGAAAGGGAAGGTAAGATGACATTCACGTGTTTATCTTCGCCGGGTGAAACGCTCTTTTCTCGCTAACCCGGCATGGTCATTGTAAGACGGTGCTGGAAAAAACACCCAAACTTCCAAAAGTTGGTCTGGGAGGGAAAGCAGAAAAACAGGAAACCGAAACAGGAACCCAGGCAGCGGCCTCGTCTAGATCTTCCTTCCACAACGGAACGCTCGGAGGCTCCGGCGAAAACCCCCGGAGGCCGGAGGCAGGAGCCGCCTGGGCGCCTCGGGGCCTCGCGGGCGGCAGAAGGCGGACGCCGCCCCGGGCATCTCCAGCTGGCGAGGGGAGTCGGCCCGCCGCCCCGCCCCGCCCGGCCCGGTCCGGCCCGGTCCGGCCCGGCCCCCGACCCCGAAAGCAGCGCCGGAGAGCGCGCCCCTCTCGCGCCCCAAGGGGCACGAAGCGTCCCGGCCGACGGCTGCGCGCGGTCCCCCGCAGGAGCGCCGCCCGAGGCTGCGGCGCGCCGGGGGGCGTCCCCCCGCGGCCGCGCGCCCCCTTACTCTGCGAGCCGTCGTCAACGCGGTCAAACTCCCAGTCCGGGGACAGCGTCTCCACCGCCATCACCCCGGCGCCTCCCGCAGACGCAGCCCGGGCCCGCCCGCGCGGCGACAGCGGCCTCGCCCCGGCGGCCGTCACGGCACGTGACTTCCGGTCCCGGCCCCGCCCCCGCGCGCGAGGGCCGGCCGGGCCCGTCGCCCCCGAGCCGCGGGGGCCGCTGGGAAAGCGAGTCCTCCGCGGGGGCCGAGCGCGGCCAACATGGCGCCGGTGGCTCCCGCGGGCGTCCGTCGACCCGACTCGGGTTTCGCCACGCGCGATCCGCGGCCGGTCTCGTGTCACATCGGCGCCTCCGGTCTCGCCCGACTGGGTGCAGACGACTTTTAATGCGTGGGGGAGTTGCACCCTCAGTCTAGCCGAGCACGGGCGCGAGTGATGGGTTGCGGGCTTAGCAGGGCGCTGTCCAGGCGGTGCTTCCAAGCTGCCTGCTTTGCCCTTTCCCTGCCTGTGGTCACCATCGGAGTCCTGCCGCTCTCCTGAAGTCCTGTTCGGATTTTTTTTTTTTTTTAGAAAAGAGGAAGAACTGCTTTCCGAGCACCATAACAGGGCATCTTATGACTCGACTTACCTTGCATCATCCGCCCTCCGACCGTTAGTCCTTTCAAAGGGCGAGGCTGGAGGCAACTGCCAAAGTGCGTCCTAAAACATCCTGCCTGCCACCTGGCTTTTTCCGAAAATAGGGGTCGATATTGGCACAAGAATGTTTACTGCAACGTGGTTTTTCACAAACACTAATAGGAAGCGACCTAAACATCCATCAGAATTACATGAAAATATATGCATACTGTGTATTTCTAGAGAGCTGCTAAGAGAAATGAAACAGTTTGATGATGGCGTGAGACATCGACCGGAGGCAGTTGCAGAATAATGTGTATGTGTTGTTTCATGTATGTCTTTAAGTTATATAAACATGTGTATGTGCATATGTGTATGCAAATGCATAGGAAGAGAACCCAAAGAGAACATTAAACAAGAGAGTCTTGGCCAAGTGCAGTGGCTCGCGCCTATAATCCCAAGGTGAGAGGATTGCCTGAGCCCACTGGTTCGAGACCAGCCTGGGCCTCATCTCTACAATAAGTAAATAAATAAATAAATTAGTCGGGTGGAGTGGTGCGTGCCTGTAATTCCAGCTACTTGGAAGGCTGAGGTGGAAGGATCACCTGAGCCCAGCAGGTTGAGTGCAGTGGCTGTGAGCGTGCCACCGCCCTCCAGCCTGGGCAACAGAGTGAGACTCCAACTCAAAACAAAAAACAAGAGAGTGGCTACCTGGAAAAGAGAATGTCTTGTGAGTAGAGAATAGGTATTTCAAGCTCCGTTGTGTCCACTTATGTGTTTGAAATTTTTGACAGTGAGGATTCATTACGGTTTTACTCATGTAATCTTAAAAAGTACCAAAAATAGCTAATTTAATCAATGCAGATAAAAGGTCTTTTGAAGAGCATTCTTCTGAGGTCCAGGTTCTGTCGTGGGTCAAATGTTTATTGGGTGCCCACTGGGTATCATGCTAGGTGCAGAGACTATAAAACAGACAAGAAAGTTGGATCGCTGATCCTATGGTGCTTACAATCTCAGTAGGCATGATAGAAAGATGGAAAAGAAAAGTGAAAATAACAGGCATCATTAGGACCTGATGGCTGACAAACTTTTTTTCCTTTACTTTTTGTGTGATCCTTAGTTTGACTTTGTGGTATTCTTAACATATGCATGAATCACTGTAATTAATCTACCAAGAGCTCATTGTGATATTAAAGTTAATAGATTAGTAGCAAGAGGCAGTGTCATGAAATAATTAAAAGCACAATTTTGACTGCCAGACTGCCTGAACCAAATCCTGGCTCTGCCACTTACAAATTACATGGCCTATATGATCTTGGGCCATGTAATTTAACCTGGCTCAATTTCTCTTCTATAAACTAGGAATAAAAATAGTAAACACCGACTTAAAGTCTATAATACTGAGTGATCTTTCACAGAAACAAAGAACTGAGTATCACGTGTTATCACTCATAAGTGGACCTTGAACAACTATCATAATACTATAAGAAAAGGGTTGACAGTAACGGGAAACTGCAGGGGGCTAGGGGTGCGGGGAGGTGGAATTGGCAGTGGTGGGAATCTGCCTGTTGAAGGGGCAGCACAACTCATCAACAAGGGTACCTGCACAATGAATATTTGTATGCCTAACCCTGAATTGTACCCCGCAATTTTGAAATAAAACAATAGTAAACACCTTATAGGATTGTTATGAGGACTAATTAGTTTGTACATGCAAGGTGCATAGAATAATATCAACCACATACTGTAGAATTGTTTGCTATTACGGATCAATAGAGTTTTATTATTAAAAATATTTCAAAGATTGCCTGTCTTGAACTTATTTAAGTCAAATTCCATAGCCTAGAATTTCCAATGTTGCTATAAAATTACAAATAGCATACCAAATATAAAAGCACATTCACTAAATGATAAGTGCTATCTGAAAGCTATTTATTATCATATGTATCTATATTTCTTAGACCTAGTATATAGTAGTCAAATCATCATTTTGAAGAATTAATAATTCTTCATTCTACTACTCATGGAAAGGCAAGCTTGGAAATAGAAAAGAAACATTTTATATGGACTGTATTGTGCTATTCTGAGACTTTCGGCAAACGTTAGAACAGCTGCCTATATAGAAGGTGGGTGCCTGCCTGCCAGTTCCTAGGAATCCCTGCCTTTAACCTACAGGCCATAAACCCACACCTTTCTCTTGCTACCAATCTATTATTCCATACCAATTTTTTTTTTTTTTGAGTCAGAGTCTTACTCTGTTACCCAGCTAAAGCGCAGTGGCACGATTGTGGCTCACTGTAGCGTCAGCCTCCTGAGTTCAGGCAATCCTTCACCTCACTCTCCCAAGTAGCTGGTAATACAGGCACTGCTACCACACCTGGCTAAGTTTTTTTTTTTTTTCAGAGACAAGGTCTTGCTATGTTGCCTAGGCTGGTCTTGAACTCCTGGCCTCAAGGGATCCTCCTGCCTTAGCCTCCCAAGGTGGTGGGACAGCAGGAGTGCACTACCATGCCAGCTCCCCAAATTCATATTTTATATAGGTAAGATCTTGGTTTTAATTTGTTTGTTAATTTATATTTGAAGTATTCTTCCCATGATTGAAAATTTAAAGTAGTAACTCTAATAAAGTTATTTTATTTCACTCAGTAATTTGTCACAGAGTTCTGTGTATACCTGTCAAAAAGATTCCTAATATGTTAATTCATGTATTTATTTACAAAATAATTTCTCACTTGGACAATTACTATAGACCTGTGACAGGTCTTTCTCCAATGTCTACATTCTCTGAGTGAAGTTTTTCAAAACCTATCTGACCAGGTCAAACCCTATTTAAATCCTTCCCTTTGCCTTTGGCATGGAGTTTGTGCTTCATGGGATGTAACACAAGGCTTCTTCCAATCTGCTCTTTGATTTAAGTGATCCTTGTACTGGCGAGTAATTGATAACTGTGGGATCTTATCGATTACCATTATATCTGATTCCCTGAATTCCCAGATTAGACGGAGTCCTTTAGCTTTGTGCTTCCATAGTATTTACCACTTTGAAGTTATTGATGATATAATTGTCTCCCCTCTTAGGTTATGTGTTACTTTCCTATTGCTGCTATAACAAATTGCCATACCCTTAATGGCTTAAAACAGTTCACATTTTTTATCTTTCAGTTCTAGAGATCAGAGGTCCGAAATCGGTCTCACAGGGCTCAAGTCAAAGTATCAGTGCTGGTTCCTCTTGGACCCTCAGAGGAGAATCCATTATCGTCACGTTTCCTACTCTTCACTGATCTCCTCGTGTCTTCCTCTTATAGTGACCCTTGTGATTACATTGAACTCACCCAGATAATCCGGGATAATCTCCCTATCTCAAAATCCTTAATCACATCTGCAAAGTTCATTACGTATGTGAGAGGCAAGGGCACGGTGGCTTATGCCTGTAATCCCAACATTTTGGGAGGCTGAAGTGAGAGGATAGCTTAAGGCCAGGAGTTTGAGCCCAGCCTGGATAACATAGCAAGACCTCATCTCTACAAAAAAAATTTTTTTTAATTCGTTGGTCATGGTGGTACGTACTTGTAGTCTCAGTCGCTCTGCAGGCTGAGGTGGGAGGATCTCTTGAGCCCAGGAAATCAAAGACTGCAGAGAGCTATGATCATGCCACTACTCCAGCCAGGGAGACAAACTGAGAAACTGTCTTTAAAAAAATAATAAATTCGAAAAATTTTTAAAACATGTAACGTAGTCACAAATTCTAGGGATTAGGACATGAACATCTTTGGGCATCTGCTATTTAGTCTAGCACAGGCTGTAAGCTTTTGATATCAGAGACCATGATTTATTCCCACATTGCACAGTCCCCGATACATGTTAAGCACTCAGAAAATATTTAAGGTAAACATAGGGAATCCAGACCCAGATTAGCCAGGTGTGGTCCCACATGCCTATAGTCCCAGCTACTCAGGAAACTGAGGTTTTTTTCACCTGAGCCCAGGAGGTGGAGGCTGTGGTGAGCCATGATTGTGCCACTGCACTCCAGACTGGGCAACAGAGTGAGACTTGACTCTAAAAACAAGCAAGCAAACAAAGAACCCTGAAGTCATTTCTGATAATTCCAATACATACCTGGATTTCCTGTGGGTTTCTTTTCTATTCTCTGGGAATATTTTCTTTTTCTCTTGGTTTTCCATCATTTGGTCTTATTTCCAGGTATATCTGATAAATTTGTTAGTGCTTCCTGGGCTTCATATAAGAAAAATTGTAGAGATCATTTAAGATTCTGAATAATGCCATCTTCCTCCAGAGGAGATTACTATTTCTTCTAGAAGGCTATTAGAGCAGGGGTAAATTATTTACCCCTTTTAACTTCTGCATGTTAAAAGAAGTAATCAACACAGTGAAAAGGCAGCCTATGGAAAGGAAGAACATAACTGCCAATCATTTCTGATAAGAGGTTAATTTTCAGAATATATAGAGAACTCCTAAAACTCAACAACAACAAAACAAGTAACCCAATTTAAAATGGGCAAAGAATGGCCAGGCTCGGTGGCTCAGCCTGTAATCCCAGCACTTTGAGAGGCCGAGGGAGAATGGATTGCCTGAGTCTGCGGATTTGAGACCAGCCCGGGAAAACTGGCAAGACCTCATCTTTACAATAAAATAAAAAAAATAAGCTGGGCGCAGTAGCACGCGTCTGTAGTTCCAGCTACTCGGAAGGCTGAGATGGAAGGATCACTGGAGCCCAGCAGGTAGACGCTGGGGTAGCCATGAGTATGCCACTGCACTCCAGCCTGGGCGACGGGGTGAGACTCCAACTAAAAATAAAAAATAAAATGGACAAAGAAAAAAAACAATTGATAAATCCTCATGTGAAACTTCATAAGTATAAAATAATATATTGTTGTTTTGGGGAGAGGAATCAATTGAATGAACTCTATTATTTAAGACTTCTAGCCTCATAGCAGATTCCTACCCTGATTCTTGAAATAAATTTTGTGTATCTTCTCCATCTACCTCATCTAAAAGGTATAATGTCACTAGCATAGGCAAAGTTTTAAGTATTGTCGGCTCATTGTCCTTTTTCCTTTTTCCCTGATATATCAACAAAACATAGCAAATCAACAATAAAAATGTCCTAGTCAAGTCCTTATCAAGCAAGAAAAATAAATAGATAAATAAAAATAAAATAGGCAAAGGACCTGAATAGACATTTTTCCAAATAAGACATACAAATGGCCAACAAGCACTTGAAAAGATATTCAACATCACTAATCATTAGAAACATGTAAATCAAAATCACAATGAGGCCTTGTGTGGTGACTCACACCTATAATCCCATCATGTTGGGAAGTTGAGCCCTAGAGTTCGAGACCAGCCTGGGCAACATAGTGATACCTCATCTTTACAAAAAAAATTTTAAAAATTAGCTGGGCATGGTGGTGCATGCCTGTAATCCCAGCTACTCAGGAAGCTGAGATGGAAGGATCCCCTGAACCTGGGTGGTTGAGGCTGGTGATCATGGCTCACTGCATTCCAGCCTGGGCAACAGAGTGAAACTGTTTCAGAATAAAACCAGAAACAAAAAACACACCACAATGAGATTCACTTCACACCCAGTAGAATGGCCCTATCAGGAAAACAGAAAATAAACAAGTATTGGTGAGGATGCGGAGAAGTTGGAATCCCTGTACCTTGCTGGCAAGAAGGTGAGATGATGTAGTTGCTATGAAAATTAGTATGGAGGTTCCTCAAAAAACTCAGAGTAGAATTACAGTATGATCCAGCAATTCCTCTTCTGGCAATACATGCAAAAGAATTGAAAGCAGGGCCTCAAAGAGATTTTTGCACACCCATGTTCATCGACGTTTTAATTAAAATAGCCAAGAGGTGGAAGCAGCCTAAATGTCCATTGGGAATGGATGGATAAAGAAAATGTGTTGGGTGCAGGAAACATTGCCCCAGTAACTTCCAATTGTGTTTATAATAAAATACGGTCTCCCACTAGACTATAAGCTCTATATATTTCTGATACAGTTCAATGCCAAGTATACCACTTGGTATATAGATGATAAACCTATATTTGTTGAATGAATAAACCAATAGTTGTCATTTTTTCAATTGCTCTGTAACATTCAGTTTAAAGGAAAAATATTTCCTCTTAGTTCTTCAGTAGATGGCACTGTTTGTTAAAGGATCTGTAAGGGTAAAATAAAATCATTTAATAAAATAGTTTCTAGGCTGGGCACAGTGGCTCAAGCCTGTAATCCCAGCACTTTAGGAGGCCAAGGTGAGAGAATTGCCTGCGCCCACGGATTCAAGAACAGCCTGGGCAACTTGGCAAGACCTCATCTCTACAATAAATCAAAAAATTAGCCAGGTGTGGTAGCACGCACCTGTAGGTCCGGCTACTTGGCTGAGGCAGAAGGATCGCCGGAGCCCAGCAGGTTGACACCGGGGTAGCCGTGAGTGTGCCACTGCACTCCAGCCTGGGCGACGAAGTGAGATTCCAACTCAATAAATAAATAAATAAGTAAAAGTTAATTAATTAATTAATTAAAATAAAATGACTTCTTTAATTGTTCCTTTCTCCAACCAGTATTTAATCAGGACTTCTTCCTCTGTTTGATATACCGCAGTGACTAAAACCCTTCAAAGAGCCCAATTGTCTGGTAAGATAAATTTTTAAGATGTTTTAACTTAGGAGTCAGCAGATTAGTAAATATAAGGTAAAACTTCATTTAGCAAGAACATGGTCATGCTTATTAATTTGCTTATTGTCTATATTTGCATATTGTCTATGGCAGAGTTGAGTACAACAGCGATCATATGACCCTCAAGCCTAAATCTTTTTTTTTTTTTTTTTTTTTGTGTTGGAGTCTCACTCTGTAGCCCAGACTGGAGTGCAGTGGCCGCTCCAGGCCACCGCAGCCTCGACCTGCTGGGCTCCGGCGATCCTTTCACCTAAGCCTTCCAAGTAGCTGGAACTACAGGTGTGCACTACCACACCCGGCTAATTTTTTGATTTATTGTAGAGATGAGGTCTCGCTTGCCCAGGCAGGTCTCAAACCTGCCGGCTAAGGCAATCCACTCACCTCAGCCTCCCAAGGCGTGGGATTACAGGCTGAGCCACCAAGCCCGGCTATAATTAAGTTTAATTGATTTCTGCCAGTACTTTTATGATACTACTTCCATTCTTAAAAATTTAATTTGGAATTCACATATAAGCTGAATTATTACAATTTTTAAATAATACTATAGTAATAGAAACATAATTAATATACTTTCAAAGTTGTTACATGTTTAAAATTTTTTCATCATCTGTAAAAGCATGAATGGTTCAAAATTCTAGAGACTTCTTAATTATCATTCTTTCTTTCTATTTTATGTAAAATAATCAAAGAATAACATTAATTACCTCAAGGGTTTTTGCTGTACTTTTGATTTCTTTTGTGCCCACATTCTTTCATCTGAACAATCATGAGATTGTGCTTGTTTTCAAAACTGAAATGTAATATACACCGTTTAATTTCTATTATTATATTTGTTTTTTGTTTTTTGTTTTTTTTGAGTTGGAGTCTCACTCTGTTGCCCAGACTGGAATGCAGTGGCCGCTCTTGGCCACCGCAGCTTCGACCTGCTGGACTCCGGCGATCCTTCCGCCTCAGCCTTCCAAGTAGCAGAACTACAGGCGCGCGCTACCACGCCCAGCTAATTTTTTGATTTATTGTAGAGATGAGTTCTCACCAAGTTGGGTCTCGAACCCGCGGGCTCAGGCAATCCACTCACCTCAGCCTCCCAAGGCACGGGATTACAGGCTGAGCCACCGAGCCCAGCTTATATTTGTTTCTAGTATCATATACCTCTTTATTATAGTGATCTTTACCATGATTAACTCTTAACACATGTTATTTGGTATTATAATTACTGTTATTGTCATTAATATTATTTTCCTAGTTACTCAATTTTCTGTCTATAGAGAAACATTACATATCCTTTCAAATGTCCAATTATTTTCCATTTCTCAATTCTTCTTTTAATCTGGTCTAACAAAGCTGTGCTCAAATGATATCACATGCAAGCTTATGTATGTTTAAAACTAGCATTTAATATAAACTGTTAATCACTCCCATTAAACTGTTAAAGAGGCAAGATGTATATCTAGTTCCATTTTTAAAAGCTACGTTTGATTATCTTCCATTACTTATTTTCTATTATTTTTATTTTTGTCTTAATGTCTTACCAAACATAATTCTTCTAGAGAGACTATTTGGGTTTATATTTAAAATATATTAGATAGTCATGCGTAGCAATGAGTCTCAGTTTTATAATTCCTAAATTGTGGGTTATAATAAAGTATATTGGGAACATATTGCATGTATGATCATATACTCAGAACTTTATTTACATTTTGCCATATAAATATTTTCTGCTCTTAATAGTTATTCATGTTAAATAAAATACATTTTTATGACAACATGGTCTGCATTCATATTTAATGATAAAATGTTAAAAGGAACTTCTCCTAGGCATCACAATCAGTAAAAGTGCTTACTAGTATTACAGAAAATAATCATAGTAAATTGTTTTTTATACTGAATCTAAAAATATATTTATACTAAATCTCAACAAATTACTAATTTAATATTTTTAAAAGTTATATAAAATGGCAACAAAGAAAGAAAACATTCAATAAGATAGAATAAAATTGCTATATGTGAATAGCACATTTTCTGGCTAAAGAGTAAAGGAATCAGAAAAGTTATAAATAGGATACAAAAGGTAGACTATATTGCATATACCTCATGCCTCAACTTAAATACCATTAATAGGAATTATAACACACAAAAAATTGCAGCATGGCAAAATAAGAGAGGTGTCTGCAAATTAGAGCTTTAATGTATAAATGGGGAAAAAACTGGAGGAAAATACAAGAAAATGTATCAGGAGCAAACAACTGGGGAAATACGAGTGGTTTAGTAGAGCTTTGAGAGCAAACTTAAAGAATTGAAGAATTGGTATTTAGCTCTAATTCAATGGCCAGTTTGATAAGTTGAGACACTACTTTTTAAACTCTCTTGAATGCTGTCGTTCTGTGATATTTGATAGTGAAAAGCAGAAGCCAAACATTTATTTCCCTCATCAAAATGGCTATTGATATGGAAAATGGGTTAACAATATCAAGAAATTCTGGAAGTAGCTACTGTCTACCAGGCAGGAAAGGCAGCAGGCACCCTTGATAAACCATACAGCAGCATGTCTGACTCCAGCATTGCAATCACTAAGGTAGGTTAGAAAAATAGAAACCATAACTATATCCTAGGATGTGAAGTTAGAGATGAGTCTCTTATATTCCAAATTCAATAAACATTTGAGGTACCAGACCAGAACAAACCAAACAAACAACAAAACCCACCATCCTCAACAATGGAGAACTTTTACAATTAGGCAGATAAGAGGAAAATCAGATGGCTACATTAACATATGCATTGTTAATAATCAACCAAGTTTATCTATAAGGAAAACTCATCTTTCTAAAGAAGGAGAAAGTTGAGTATGTAAAAATATAATAATTACACTTAAAAGTTTGTAAGATAGACTGAATAGAAGATAGTTATCACAAATGAATGAATATATGGATACACATTGTTAGTGGATAATTCTTGTTTTGCTGGCTGTTTACTCTACCCTCTACCTTTCTGTCACAATACCCTGAATTATCTCTATCGCTTTTATTCTTCGTGACTCAGATAGGGTTCTATACAACCAGAGTTCTGAATTCCCTTACCTAAAGTGATTGAGTTATAAATCACCTAATGAAGGCAAATACAAAAAAAGTATGAAAGTTTCTTTCCACCATTCTTATAGATATCTTATCATTTCAAAGGATGGGAAGACGTAAAAATTAACCACATAGTGAAAGTCACAGAAAAATAATTTTATAATAAAATCCATTAAGTCTGATAACATCCCACATGTCAGTCTTAGCTTTTGTTGCATTTGCTTTTGAGGACTTGGTCATGAATTCATTGCCTACTCTAATGTCCAGGAGGGCATTCCCTATGTTTTCTTCTAGCATGAGTTTTTACACTTAAGTCCTTGATCCATTTTGAGTTAGTATTTGTATATGGTGGTAGGTAAGGTTTTAGTTTCATTCCTATTTATGTGTTTAGCTAGTTTCCCAGTACCATTTGCTAAATATGATTTTCTTTCCCAATGTTTCTTTTTGCTGACTTAGTCAAAAATGAGTTGGTTGAAGGTCCATGGTCTTATTTTCAGATTTTCTGTCCTGTTCCACTGGTCTATGTGTCTATTCCTGTGTCAGTACCATGCTCTTGGTTAATGTAGCCTCGTAATAAAGTTTAAAGTCTGAAAGTATGATGCCTCCAGCCTTTTTTTCTTTTGTTGAAGAATGCTTTAGCTATTTCAGTTCTTTTATGCTCTCATATGAGTTTCTGCATTGTGTTTTCTAGTTCTATAAAAGAAGATGCTGACAATTTGATAGGGATTGCATTAAACCTGTAGATTGCCTTATGTAGAATGGACATTTTGAAGATACTGCTTCTTCCATGAGCATGAGATATTTTTCAAGTTGTTTTTTTATCATATTTGATTCCTCTTGAACAGTGTTTTGTAGTTATCATCGTAAAGGTCTTTCACTCATTTGGTTAGGTGGATACCAAGGTATTTTATTTGTGTGTATGTCTATTGTGAATGAGATTGTGTTTATTATTTGTTTTTCAGCCTGCTTGTTGTTTTTATATGTAGGGTTTTATAGGTATAACATCTGTAAAGAATGATAACTTAGCTTCCTCTTTTGCTACGTGGATACCCCTGATTTATTTCCTCTGCCTAATTGCTCTGGCTAAAACTTAAAAGAACAAACAGATTAACCACAAAATGAAAGAAGGGAAAAAAAAAACAAAGCAACCTTTAGTAATATGTTACAAAGATAAATCTTCACATGTTAATAATTAATTTGAATGTGAAAGGACTAAATGTGCCACTGAAAAGGAATAGAGTAGCAAATTGGATAAAGAAACACAATCCAACATTCTGTTGCCTCCAAGAAACCCATATCACTGAAACACACACACACACACACACACACACACACACACTCAAGGTGAGATGATGGAGAAAGATCTTCTAGGCAAATGGAAAACAAAACAGAGTGAAATTCACTATTCTTATATCAGATAAACAGATTTCAAACCAATAAATTTTAAAAAGGACACTGAAGAGCACTACTTAACTTAAAAAAAGTTCAATCTACCAGCAACAAGTATCCATCTTAAAGATATATGCACTCAACATAGAACTTGGTCATGAACTGGTAGAGCTTGTATAAAACAATTGCTACTTAAATTAAGAGAAGACAAGGACATAGATACCCATACAATTACAGCCAGAGACTTTAATATCCCACTAACAGTTGTAGACAGATAATCAAAGCAAAAAGTAACAAAAAAAATCTAGAGCCGTAATTCAACACTTGACCAATTGGAGCTAATAAACATCTATAGAACACATCATTTAACAACCACAGAGTATATATTCTAATCATCAGCATATGTAATATACTCTAAGATTAATTACATTCTTAGGGATAAATCAAGCATGAACAAATTTCAACAGGTTATGATAATAGCAAGCATCTTCTCAGACTACAGTGGAATAAAAATAAATATCATCACCAACAAGAACCCTCTTCATAACACACAAATATGTGGAAATTAAACAATATTCTTCTGAATGGCTTTGTAGTTAACACAGAAATCAAGGCAAAATTAAAAAGATTACTGGAAACAGTTAAAAACAAAGACAAACTATATAAAAATATCCAGAATATTACGAAAGTGATGCTGAGAAGAACATTTATAATATTATACACATATATCAAGAGAATAGAGGAATCTCAAGGAAATAGGCTAATGTCACACATATTGTAACTAGGAAGACAAGAAAAATTCAATACTAGATTTGGTAGAACAATTCAAATTAATAAAATGAAGTCACAGATGAATGAAATGGAATTAAAAAATCATAGAAAGTATCAAATGAGACAAAAAGCTGGTTCTTTGGAAGTAGAAATAAGTGTGACAAACCCCTGGCCAAATTGACAGAGAGAGAGAGAGAGAGAGAGAGAGAGGGAGTCAGAAAAAGCACAATTAGAAACAAAATGGTGATATCACTACTGATTATGAAGAAATTCAAAGATTATCAGGGATTGCTGTGAAAATCTGAGTGGAAAAAGCTAGTAAATCTAAAGGAAATGGAGGAATTCTTGACATCACATAAACTCCCAAGATTGAAACAGGATAAAATTTAAACCCCAAACAGACCAATAACAATCCAAGAAATTGACTTAGTTACATAAAATCTCTGCACCATAAGAAGCCCTGAGACAGATGGTTTCTCAGCTGAATTCTACAAGACACATAAGGAAGGGTAATATCAATCCTATTGAAGGAATTCCAGACAATCAAGAAGGAAGAAATTCTCCCTAGCTCATCCTACAAAGCCAATATTTTCCTGGTACTCCAAATGGAAAGGGCCCAACAAGGAAAGAGAACTATAGGCCAATGTCCCTGATAATATAGATGTAAAAATTCTTAGCAAGATTCTAGCACATTGTATCTAACAACATGTTTCAAGGATCATCTATCACGACCGGGTGCTTCATTCCAGGATGCAGGGTTGGTTCAAAATTTGTAAATTTGTAAACATGATTCATCTCATAAAACAGTTGTAAAACCAAGAATCACATGATTATCTCATTAGATGCAGAAAATGCATTCAATAATATCCAGCATCCCTTCTTAATAAAAATATTTGAACATCTAGGTATTGAAGGAACATTCCTGAAAACAATAAGAACCATCTATGGTAAACCTGCAGCCAACATCTTGCTTAATGGGCAGAAACTGGGAGCATTCCCCCTAAGAACTGAAATAAGACAAGGATGCCCGCTCTCATCCCTTCTATGCAGGGAGCTCTGATAAAAGAAAAATCTTTCCTAAACTTTTCAATTATGTGAACCAATAAAAGTAGGTTTTTAAAGTTTTCTATACCTTGCAACATAGTGAATCTTTACAGAACCCAAGACAGAATTCTCTCAAGAAATATGCAAGAGAAAAATGTGTTGTAGTCAAGTTTTTGTGGGGAAAAAAAAAAACAGCTTCATCTAGGTGTTGAACAGGTTCTGTCAGAAACTGGTCTCCTGTAATCATTTCTTGCTCTGTTTCCTTTTTGTTGTTGTTGTTTTCATTCCCAGTTTATCTCGCCTCATGTTGTGAACCCTGAAAGTATATTCAGAGATTTAGTTCCATAAAATAAAAACCTACTTTTTTCTCTCAGTAATCTTTATCTCAGAATAAGACCTTAGTGCTTTGTTTTGTTTTATTTTTTGGTATAAAACATATTATTGTATTAAGGAGTTGTGATGTTATGAACATTAAATTATTAAGCATGTAGCTAACAATTCTTATACATTGAAGTCAGCCTCTAGTCAGTCTCCAGTTAAGGAGAAATGACTTTTCAAGAAATATTAAACATCATTGATAAAATAAATAGGGGACTAGACAGAAAGGAAAATAACAAGAACTAGATTAAACTTCTCTTTTGCCCAGCAACAATGCACATTCTTTTTCTCCCTAGATACATTTTCAAAAATTGCATGATTAATATAACTCAATTGTACCATTTTTGATCAAAGATACATTCACCCTAAATAAAGAAGGAAATCATGCAGAGGTTTATTTAGCTACTACACCCTATTATACTTCAGGGTACCTGTATAAGTGTCTCAAAGACAAAATTTAATATGGCTTTTTTCAATACAGAAATATGACTATAATAAAAATATACCTCCCCCAATACACTCATTGTAAATTAGAAGCAAAAAAATGATTTAAAAAGTAACATTTGCCGGGCTCCGTGGCTCAGCCTGTAATCCCGCGCCTTGGGAGGCTGAGGTGAATGGATTGCCTGAGTCGGCGGTTCGAGACCCGCCTGGGCAAGCAAGACCTCATCTCTACAATAAATAAAAAATTAGCCGGGCATGCTAGCGCGCGCCTGTAGTTCCAGCTACTTGGAAGGCTGAGGCGGAAGGATCACCGGATCCCAGCAGGTCGAGGCTGCGGTGGCCGGGAGCGGCCACTGCACTCCAGTCTGGGCGACAGAGTGAGACTCCAACTCGAAAAAAAAAAAACAGGTGATCAACAGGAGCAAAAAAGCATACAAATTCTATTAATGTGCACACATGGGCACGAGTCACACAAAAGTTGAAAACTCTTCTGCACTTACACAAACAGTAGGAAAAAAATTATGAAAACTAAAAAAAAGGCCCCCCACCTTTTTTTTTTTTGAGACAGGGTTTCAGTGTCACCCAGGTGTTGGCCAGGCTGATCTCAAATTCCTGAGCTCAAACAATCCTCCCACCTCAGCCTCCCAAAGTGCTGGGATTACAGGGCATGAGCCATCACGATGGGTGGTTGATGCTTTTATATCTTGAGGTTGCAGGAAGAATAGGGGCTCTGAATATGGGAAGACAGGTGGGAGGCGAGGGAAGGCAGGGGGCAAAGATGCAAAGTCGGCTTTGTTATGCAGATAGAACCTCACAGGTAGCAGCCTTTAGAAAGAATAGATGGTAAGGCTAGCATAGTGGCTCAGGTCAGCAATCCCATCCCGGCACTTTGGGAGGCTAAGGCGAGAGGACTGCCTGAGCCCAGGGGTTCATCAGCCTGGGCAACATGGTGAGACTTTATCTCTACAATAAGTAATTTAGCCGGGCATGGTGGCGCGAGCTTAGCTGCAGCTACTTGGAAGGATGAAGCGAAGGATGGACTGAGCCCAGCAGGTCAAGGCTGAGGTAGCCGTGACTGTGTGCCACTGCACTCCAGCTTGGGCAACAGAGACTGACTAAAAGAAAAAAAAAAAATTAAAAGAAAAAAAGATGATAGTCTGTGGTGTTTCGCTGCGTTTCCCTCAGATGAGATCCCCTCAGGAAATTTTCAATATAGTTTTCCTAATACTTGGACTTTGTGGTATCCAATAATGTTGGAGAAAAGAAAAAAAGATCCCACTTCCTGTGTCAGCTGGGAAGTACCACACTGTATCACATTATATTAACTTTTAACTCACTGCATTGCACTGAGTGATGTGGTGTTATCCTAACTCAACAGACAGGAAACTGAGTAGAAAGTCTAAGGTTATGTAGCCTATTACTGGCAGATCAGGATTTGCACCAGGTCTGGCCAACTTCCAGACCGCCTTTTCCAGTGTGGAGTAGAAAATGTAATATCTATTCCTCACTCATTGCTAGGTTCATGGCTGAGACCCCATAAGGCAGATTAACAAGAGGAAAGCATACAGATGTATTAAGTTTTACATGACGCAGGAGCTTTCAGAAAGGAAGACCCCAAGAAATGGGGAAATGTGTTTTTCTTATGGGCAGTCATGCAGAGCTAAGACTGGAATAGGATATGATCCAATCAATGATAATAAACTGGAGGGAACCTAGCAAGGCATGATTGTTCAGCTTCTTGTTGGTGTCTCTGTATAACAATCCTTCTTCTGGGTACGGGGCAGGACACCTATCATAGAAGGGTCTTCAAGGGAGGTCAGAGTGACCTTTCCATTTCTGCTGTTTTCTCAAATGCCAAGGTGCCGTACTTGGGGTAGTGTGTTCTGAACTCTGTCACCAGTCACCATGAAGTTACCAATGAAGGCAGTGGGCCACCAAGCCTGAGAATCCCTTTGTCATCAAGAAAATTTGGTGGCTGAGCACAGTGGCTCAAGCCTGTGATCCCAGCACTTTGGGAGGCCGAGGACTCCAGAGGTTCAAGACCAGCCTGAGCACTTGGAGAGCCCTCGTCTCTACAATAAATCAAAAAGTTAGCTGGGCATGGTAGCTCACACCCATAGTTCTAGCTACTTGGAAGGCTGAGGCAGAAGGATCATGTGAGCGTGCCACTGCACTCCAGCCAGGATGACAGAGTGAGACTCCAACTCAAAAAAAAAAAAGAAAAGAAAATTTGGCTTGGTATTATCTTGTGCTACAGAATTTGCCACTAAGTAAATAAACAGAGTTAAAGAAAGATCTACGTGATCACTAATTTTCCTCTGCTTTCAGACAAGAGCATTAGAACAGAATCACACCAAAGTGTGACGAGGTTCACAATAAAGACAGGTAGGAAGGGTTCACGGAAGAGCCACAAATGAAGTGAAGGTTGACGAGTGAACAGGTGTTCTCCAGGCAAAAAAAAAGGACACTGTAAAGAGAAAAAGCAATGCAGATTGAGAATCTCTCATCCAAAATGCTGGGGACCAAAAGTGTTTGATTCAGGACTTTTTAGATTTTAGAGTATTTTGCATTTTATTTACTGGTTGAGCATCCCAAATCGGAAAATCCAAAATACTCCACTGAGCATTTCCTTGAAACATCATGTTGGTGTTCACAAAGTTTCCGACGTTAGAGCATTTCAAATTTCAAATAAAATTAACTTAGCCTGGGCAATGTAGCAAGACCTCGTATCTTTAAAAATGTTAAAAAAAAAAAAAAAAATCAGCCTGGCATGGTGGTGTGCGCCCATAGTCCCAGCTACTTGGGAGGTTGAAGTGAATCACTGGAGCCCAGGAGGTCAACGCTGCAGGGAGCTATGACTGCCCTGCTATACTCTAGCCTGGGTAACAGAGTGAGACCTGTGTCTACAAAATGAAGTAGTTCATTATCTAATTGCAATACACTGGAAGGCGGGGAGCAAGGCCTGTCTGGTCAAAATCTTCTTGAAGTCGGGCATGGTGGCTCACACCTGTAATCACAGCACTTTGGGAGGCAGAAGCGAGAGGATTGGCTGGGATTCAAGAGGACTGAATCCAGGGATTCAAGACCAGCCTGGGCAACTTGGTGAAACCGTATCTCTACAGTAAATCAAAAAGTTAGCCAGATGTGGTAGGGCACATCTGTGGTTCCAGCTACTTGGAAGGCTGAGGCAGAAGGATCCCCTGAGTTCAGCAGGTCGAGGCTGCTATGCCCATGAGTGTGCCATTGCATTCCAGCCTAGGCAACAAAGACTCCTACTAAAAAAAAAAAAAAAAAATCTTCTTGGGCTCTGGATATAGGACAGGAGCCCTCTGGAATGACCTACATTCAGGTGAAGTAGGTGAGAGAATCCTTTATGTCCAGCTGTCACACAGAGTGACTTCTGGCTTCTGTAATTTTCTCAGTTGCCAAGATGCCATATTTTGGGGCATCATATTCTGAGCCCCAACATGTAGCCAGCACTTATAAGGCCATAACATACATTCCAAGCCAGTCAAATACATACACAAATAAATGTAGTGTTAAAAATAAAATCAAAATGGTTTAGATGGTAAAAGAATTTATTAAGTCAAATAGCAAATCTAGAGGTAAGGCAGCCATTGAATTTACCAAAACCTTGTCTGGCCATCCCTCCGCCTGTGGTCCTCAGTCTTCTCTCAACACTTCCTGTGGTCGTCGTCAGATGGCAGCCACAGTCCAGATGACTTGTATCCCTTTTTTTTTTTTGAGGTGGAGTCTCACTCTGTCACCCAGACTGGAGTGCAGTGGCCGCTCCTGGCCACCACAGCCTCGACCTGCTGGGCTCCGGCGATCCTTCTGCCTCAGCCTTCCAAGTAGCTGGAACTACAGG
>CAUYQG010177768.1:0-54922 GCA_963574415.1 Tarsius wallacei
CTTATGTAATGGCCAAAACTGCAGTCTGTGAGAAACAGAAACAGTGAGCTTTCACAGTTAACCATGCCTGCTGTAGTTTCAGAGCCCCATGCTTAGATCATCAGAGTTATTTCTGGTTAAATATGCTAAATATTAGAGGGGGGAGGTAATGGTGTCAGCTCCCAAACATGTCCTAGCTGTCTCGGGGTCTTTGGCCCTCCTGATTTCTAAGGTTCAGTGAGCCTCCATGGCCGGGTACCAACAGGCCCCCAGCTATCAAGCTGGCAACTTCAAACCACATCGTACCAGTGGTCCACCCTAGTATTTCCCCTAGTGAAATCCCCTCCACCCCCGTGGCCACTACAATGGGGATGGGGGTACTTTTCTGGGATATTCTGCTCAACTATGCCAATTATAATGTGCTAATCCCAAATCTGAGAGGGCTCGAACGTGATGTTCTTTACCAATTTCAAATAAGTCACCTAGAGGTCCAACAGGGAAAGACACTGGTTTATTAGAACTTATGGGAGGCACTGATGTTGGCTGGTTGGTAAAGAAAGAATCTGTCCCTCAGGACAGTACAGCAAGCAGTTTTATAATCAAGTGAGTTAATTATTTAAATTGCTATATGGTATTTACAATTACATTTATTGGGGTGCTGCCTACATTGTTCTCAGCTCTGCTCAATCACCTGACCCCCTGACTCATTACTGGAAATATGCATTCCCTTCAGAGACCAGCCTTGGCCAGAGGCTGCTCCCTGGGGGAAGGGACAGAAAGAAGCCAGTACTAGGGTAAAGAGTCCATGTCTGGACAATTACCTTACAAACTAGGTGGTTTACTCTTTTGAATCTTGGGCTACTTCTGTATAATAGAAAACATTGGTTTCAAGAGGAGAATGTAGCAGTTGAGTGAAAGCCTATATTTGCCATGGCAAATGACAGTCACTTTCTCTCTTTTCCTGTAGGCAAGGTATTAAGATGTGTCCTGCTGTGGAATCAGATTATTTTGTGATTTAGAGATAAACTTCAATGTTGGTGATGTTCACAACAATTTTTTTCCCCCAATGGGACATACATGAAGGAAGGCACTATATAAGCAATAAGCTCTATTGAAAGACCACATAGTTATGCAAATTCTCACCCACTCAAGAAACTAGAGGATTGTGCAAATAAGTGAGAGAACCATTATTATAAGGAAAACTTGAACCTAGTCTAATTTATATGAGAAAAAGTAAATCATGCATATGCTTTAGCATTTTAAATATCAGTGACAAATTGCAACATGACCCATGTCATGCTATTACTAGTTCAGGGCACAAAGAATCATACATTGTGAACAATGGATAGTCAGGTTCAAATCTATGAGAAAAGTAGTTATCACCTCACACCCTGGGTTCACGGGGCAGAAGATCCTAGTCTACTTTTTCATTGAAGTAGATGAGTATTTCTACTGATCCCCAGATATGCCTTACTTTTAATGTTTTACAGATTCCAACTATGGTGGCAAGATTCCCATTGTGTGTTTTGCCCAAGGAGGTGGAAAAGAGACTTTGAAAGTGAGTCCTCGTTTAGTTTTCTAGAAGATGAATTAATAAGCTTATCCAATAAGTTTGTGTTTTCAGGGGTTATATAATCTAACCTGACTAATTTCTTTTGCTATAGAAAGTAGGTAATGTTTTCCCTCCACATACTGTCCCCCTAACAGACTTAGGTTGTTCCTCAGCTGAGAAGATCTGGAAGGAGAATGTGAAGTGACGTAAATAACCTGTGGACTTAATGTTGACCTTGACAATCAACCTGCTCAAGAGAAGAGTTGACATTAACTCAAGAGACTTAAGGATTGTAGCCAGCAAGTATATTGGAAAACTATGGCTACCTCATCTGTATGGAGATGAACTATGATCCTTCCAGATCAGATGTTCCCAGACCACCCAAGGTCCATTTATGTGCCTCCTGAGGTTGCAAGGATTCCACAAGAAGGAAGCCCAAACTCAAAGTGATTCTGTGATCATGGAAAGCTTCTTGAATGATTCTGTACCTGCAAAACTGAGTGATGGAGCAAGAATTTTACTTCCTTGCCAATCTGTAGACTCTGATATTATTGAGTCATCTTGCCTAAACCCAGGCTTCTGTTTGACTTTTTTAAAAAGAATTTCAATGTGACTGCAATTTAGTCAGTATTGGAAGACATCATTTTTTAAGAAATAGAACATTACAAGAAAGTAATTTTAATTCATCTTTTTAGTTAATTTCCACACTTATTTGCATATGTCTCCTTCTCTCCCTTCTACTTTGAGACAGGGCTTAATCCTCAGTCCTCTCCTTTCTCTTTACCAGAGTAAATCCCTAGAGTTACAAGTAATTGCTGGCAACATTGTTTTGGATCATCATCTAGCATTTTTCTGTATTCTTTTGTATAACAGCTGTCTTTTCATTCATTCATTTAGCAAATATTTATTGAGATAAACTTGAACCTGGTCTAGTTTATATTAGCAAAGTAAATAATGCATATGCTTTAGCATTTTAAATATCAGTGACAAATTGCAATATGGCCCATGTCATGCTATTACTAGTTTGGAGCACATGGCATCTACTATTGAAATCACTGTTAAACAAAAGTCTTTGGGAAAAACATTCTCAGGGAAAAATTAAAATAGAGATTTTTTTTCAATGTGAAATTGTCAATATAGGAAATCTAAAAAGGCAACCACATAAGAGATGAAGAGGGGAGTAAAAATAGTTGAAAGATGATTGCATGTATTACCTTTCACACTTTAGATTTAGAATTAAGACTTCTTGGCCTAGGCTATAGGGCAAGATCAGAGACCTGCTACAGGTCTAGGGCCTGGCATTTCTACAGCATTTTCCACCAACATCTGCTCAGTCAATTAACAACCCATATAAGGGGAGATGGGAGAGATGAGGGGAAGGAGAAGAAAAGACCCTACTGGTGCCTCTCAGTTATACATTCCTTCCTGGATCAGCTTCTGTCTAGTACCCCCTGGCACCATCTATATGGCAGGCAATAAAGCACTCAGAAGGGACCCCAGCTTGCCCTGTGACTATAACCCTCTGTAGCATCAATCATGACACCACGCACTTAACTTTCTGGATGATTTATCCTCTAAGGAAAGCATTCAGGCCCAGTGTTTCACAGTCCCTTCTGTACCCCTGTGTAGATCACTTTATCTTGCTGTCCAGTGATTAAAATTCTTAAACGCTGATCCCCTTATGCTGACCTCTGCAGTTACTACAAAGGAAATAAAAGTGTGGTAGGTGTTTATCCAGGAAGTAAATATATTTTTATTCTCTTTTAATTATTGGGCCAAGAGAAATGATTTGACATGGGAGATATGTGAGTAAATGTCACACAAAATATGCAGCTGCTGCTTTTACGGTACGAAAATGCCTTAAAAACATGAGTATTGGTAACATTTAACAGATAAGCGGTCAATAATAATGTTGAATACAGTCTTTTTTTTTAGTTGGGGGGGTCTCACTCTTTCAATTAGGCTGGGTACAGTGACACTATCATGGCTCACCACAGCCTTGACCTCCTGGGCTCAAGCTATCCTCCTACCTCAGTCTCCCAAGCAGCTGGGACTATAGGCACGTGCCACCATGCCTGGCTAATTTTTTGATTTTTGTAGAGATAGGGTCTCACTTTGTTGCATAGGCTGGTATCGAACTGGATTCAAACAATTCTTCCACCTCCGCCTCCCAAAGTGCTGGGTTTACAGGCATGAACCACTATGCCAGGCCGAATACAGTCTTTTTTTTTTTTAATTGAAGTCTCACTCTGTTGCCCAGGCTGGAGTGCAGTGGCATACTTACAGTCACTGCTGCCTCGACTTGCTGGGCTCAGGTGATCCTTCCACCTCAGCTTTCCAAGTAGCTAGAACCACAGGCGTGCGCCACCACACCTGGCTAACTTTTTGATTTATTGTAGAGATGAGGTCTCACCATGTTGCCCAGGCTGGTCTTGACCCCCTGGGCTCAGGCAATCCTCTCGCTTCCACCTCCCAAAATGCTGAGATTACAGGCATGAGCCATCATACCTGGCCCGAATACAGTCTTAATAGGTGTCTTTCAAATCTATTATGTTGGTATTGGAATGATTGATTTTGTATGCAGGCATATTTTAAAGCACTTATTTACAAAAAACTTAAGCCAGTCATGCGTATTCTTATTATGAAATTTGTTTTAGGTATAGAATGCCATACCACCAGATAATATTTTTCATTTATAAAGCAACTGCCAACAATTGATTTGCTCCTGATTTAAAATAAAAGCCTTGAAGGAAAAACTATAGGGATGTGTCCATTTTGTTAACCAACTTGATTCAGAACCTTAGTCTTGAGTTGTGGTCTATTGATCAGTGTCTCTTCCATCTGCCTAACTCTGTCTCCCTTCTCCCAGGCCATCAATACCTCCATCAAAAGTAAAATTCCTTGTGTGGTGGTGGAAGGTTCAGGTCAGATCGCTGATGTGATCGCCAGCCTGGTGGAGGTGGAAGATGCCCTGACATCTTCTGCCATCAAGGAGAAGCTGGTGCGTTTTTTACCCCGCACTGTGTCCCGGTTGCCCGAGGAGGAGACCGAGAGTTGGATCAAATGTGTGAGTTGTGGGGGGAACATGTCTGAGGGCTGAGAAAAGAAGCTAAGTTTGTGGGAAGGGAGAATGCCTTAAACACTTAACTCTTCTGAGCTGAAGGTGTTTGGTACTTTCTCCATGCCTTTGAGACTCGACTCCAGCCTAAACCAGGTGTCTTGCTGGAAATTAAAGTTCAGATAAGTTAAGTGACTTGCCAAGCATCCATACCTCCTAAAGGGTAGTGTATAGGGCTTAATTTAGGTCTGTGTGCAGAACTTGTAATCCTTTTTTCACAACTTGATATCAACTAATGCACTATCAGTGATAGGAAGGAAAGAACTCCCTGGGAATTATATTTTAGAAATGGAGGCTCTAAATTGAGTCTACATGTATTGGAAGAATCGTCACCATAGAATAATTGACTTTCTGCATTAACTAGCCCATGATTCAGTTCGGAATTGCTCATCTTTCTTATCAGATCACGTGAGAAATGTGGGCCCATTAGGATATTTATTATACTTTTTATTGCTATGTTTATAAAATATTTTAATGTGGTAGTGCTGTGTCTTCTCACTTTTCTCTATTTCATGGCTGCTGTTTTCTTGTAATGACTTTCATTTTCCTGAGTGCTCAGTTAATTAGAAAACTCACATTAATTTCTCGTGCCTTCACATCAGCTCATTCAAAAATGGTCTATGATATTTGGATATTGTTAGGAGCATGTGTTGCCATTTGGAAATTTGCCCATAAAGGAAATAAAGACAGCAAAGGTTATTTTAATTATAGAGTCAATTTCAGCATGAGAGCCAAAGGTTTTATTTAATGTAAATGATAAAAATGTGTTTTCATTAACTAGATTGGCACTTCAGATTCTCATAAATAATGATAAAAGTCAACTCATTCTTTTAGGCTGTCAGATACCCTTTGGTAAATGACCCGATTTTAATAAAGGGTCTTATTTAATTTACCTGAGAGGACAGCTAGCCAATAATCCTCATGGAGCAGTGTGATCCGAAATGATCAGGAAACAAGTCCTTTCTGGATTAAGCGTCATTGTCTAAAATTCAGAACTTAAAAATGCACAGGAACCTACTCCCTATAGCTGAAACAATACTGGTACTGAAGGATGCCCTGTCTAGTGATTGTTTATATGATATTCCTACTCGAGACATTGCATTTTTCAGAATTTACTAAAAAAGTTAAAACTGGTAGCTTTATATGAAAGTTCTTGCTGGGATTTTCTTACATCTTGTTTGAGTCCAGTTGAGAGATAGATTCAAGAATCAGGCAAATGGAGATAAAAATATATGCTTTCTTGATGATGAAGGCAAAGTTGAAAAATGTGGCTTAGAGGGACAGCAACAATGAGCCTCCTTATGCCAAGACTCAGAATAAGATAGATGAGTCTACCCAGATACAGGCAGCACCAGACAACTGCTGACTGCCCCGCCAGGCTAGCAAGTGGCGGCTGCAAACCAGAGTACTATTCTGGAACCACAGAGCAGAGTCCAATGAAAGAAGCAAGAAAAAGCTGACTGGGGGAGGCTGAAATCACTTCTCACCCTGAGTAGGAGCATGTGAAAGGGTTGAAAGTGGCCAGGGGGCTAATTCTGATGAGGGTCCTTTCACAGAGAAATCTGTTGGTAGGAAGAAGGAGTCCTTCCTTTCCAAAGTGCTTGTATACTTTTGATCCCGCAAACATTCATACCTGACTACTTTGAGTCAATTCTAAACACACAATCAGGCCAATCCCAAAACGTATATATTAAAGTTAAGACATCACATGTTGATCACCACTTTCAAGGTAATTTCTGTAATAGATTAAAGTAATTAACAGGGGTCAGTTCAAGGATACCCATAGAGGAAGGGATAGGTAACTCTTCTTACCCACCAAAGGTGGCCCAGGTCCCTTTCAGTGACTTTCCTTTTACTCCTTGTGCAAGTTGGTTTGCGGGGTCTGGACAAGGTCATGTCCAAAGAAAAGAGGCCATCTAATGGGTCCTCACATCCTTTAGGAAGGATTTTGATTTCTGCTGCAAGAAAAACTGTTATAGGTAACACATTTGAAAAGACTAAAAAACATACTCTATCTTCTTTGATTATATAATCATTTCTGGAATTCATATCTAATTCATATTCATGTTGAATATGCTAATTATATAATTATAATCATGTCAATCAGAAGACATACATCGATAATAAAAATTAGTCTGGCATTTTAATTATGACTCATATGGGGTTTTGCAAATGATACAGATTTCCCAAAAGACCAAGCTCAAGTGAGATTATGAATGAATGAATGTATACATTCAGTCAAATATTAATTAAGCAACTTTCCAGAGTAATCTTGGGTGACCTTATCGATCATGTGGATGATCAACCCCAAAACCTGGACTCACAGTGTCTTGACCTCTCTAAGAAATTCATTATACTTCGTCCACTCGGATCACCCCCTCCTCTCTTAACAGCCCTCATCATTTTTCCCCATGCCTACTCCTCAACGTCTCAAGACCTTGACGCTCCAGCATCTCGATCAGCCAATCTGGACATCATTTATTCATTTTGACCCTTTAATTTATTCATTTAGGCAGTAGATATTTATTGATCACCTGTTGTGTGCCAGGTTCTGAAATAGGCACTTCAGAGAGAATCATGTACACAACAGAAACACTGTGTCCTCATAGAGGAAAAAGAAGTTGGAAAAAAAGTTTGTGTTGCATGATTCCAATACAATGCACTGTATAACTTCAAACTGAAATGGGTATTCTGAAGAAAGGAGACATGGATACAGAAGGGCACATGCTGAGGTAACCTGGCCTGGTGTGGGACTTTAGGGAAGGCTTCTCAGAGGAAGTAACTTGGGAGCCAAGCTCTGAAGGATGGATAGAGTTAACAAGGTGAGGGTTGGAAGTGTGATGTGGGAGCAGCATGTGCAAAGGTTCTGAGGTAAGAGGCAAGCATGGCATACACCAGGAGCTGAAAGATGGCAGTGGGGGTGGATACTGTGAGTAGAGCCTAAAGAGTTTGTGAAGGCCCAGAACAGAGCTCCCTGAACACCATTTGGTCTTATTCAAGTATAATGGGATGTCATTAAAAGGTTTGAAGCAAGGAGAAAGTGTGATCAAATTGAGTTTGGGAAAGTTTACAATGGTTGCAGTGGAGGACAGGATAGAAGGAGACAGGAGTATGTAGGGAGGAGGATATCAATTAGGAGGCCCCCACAGTCATCCTTGGGCCCCATCAGTTTGCTCTGTACCCACATTCATTTTCTCCTTTTTTTATTTCAAAGGAAAATAAAAATAACCCCTTGATACTGCCCACCTCCACTTGTGTCTTATAATCTTGGGACCCAGACTTCTCCTCCCTGCCTGTCATTTCTAGGTGCACCCTTTTTCTTCAGCCTGAACAAAGGCTGCAGATATGAAGCGGAACTTTCCCTTCATGCTATCATCCTTCCCATTCTCTCCCTCAAAATCCCCGTGGTTTGTGTTTTCCTGCAGTTTTCATTTATTTCATCATCCCCCTGTGTGCTGCATTTTCTAAACTAAGGCCTCCATCACAACCTTTCCCAGGAAACTGCAGCCTTAAAAACTCACCTAGTTTCCAGATCCAAGGGTCCTTCTTAGCTGCATCTTTCTACCTTCCAGCAGCTGGACCCTGAGACTTCCTTCTCCTGCCCAGCTCGACTTCAGCAGTTCCAGATCCCCATTTCCAAATATTGCCAGGAAGATCCACCATCACCCTGAGTTCAGTCTAACTGAAACAGGCTTGCTTCCTTCTCTACCAGGAGCCTTCCCTCACCAAACCCCCGCCAGGCTCACTGACTTGCAAAAACCTAGAATTGGGGGCTCTATCGTTTTTAAAGCATCTTAAAATTAAACTCTGCAGAAAAATTACAAAAAATAATGTAGAAAATTATTGATCTCTTTCTTCAGTCATCAACTCCTCTTGGCTCTTATTTGCATTTTAACTTCTTCCTATTGTTTAAGTCTTTATGACCACACACACACACACACACACACACACCCCGAGTCCAATTAAGCTCTCAGTTTTTTGGTAGGGCCTGCTTGATATGGGTACTCTTTTGTAACTAGTACTTTATTCTCATTGTGGTCAAGAATTCATTAGTACAATTTAGAAATTAGAAACTGTGGGCCTGTGTTGTGGGTGAGGGGAGGAGATCTGGAACTCCCTTCTCAGTGGTCTTTTTAAAAAGATGGAATAAAAGATTCCTCACAAAAAGAGACGGTTATGCTTCTCATGCTTGAAATCAGTTGACTGACAACTTTATTCTTTAAATGTTGCCAGCTCAAAGAAATTCTCGAAAATTCTCACCTATTAACAGTTATTAAAATGGAAGAAGCTGGGGATGAAATTGTGAGCAATGCCATCTCCTACGCACTATATAAAGGTGAGTAAAAATAGCTCCTTTTGAAGTTTCAGCTTTGGTTGCTTTCTGTGACTTGACACACTTATTTTATAAAACAGCTTTATGTAATAGTGCATCTAATTTTGATTATCCCAGATTGGAAGCTATAATAATTGCTATTGCCTTGGTGAGGAAAATCTCCTTGGTTGTATGTATTTGATAGAATAAGAATTTTTTATGTCATTGAAATACTGGACAAATACAATCACAGTACTCTTCAAAAAGCTGTTTCTAACAGTGGTTTAAAATGTATACATTTTTTGAGTCTCAGACACTTAAGAATGTGGCAAAAACTGCAGATCTTTGTCCTAGAGTTCCACATGTCTGTGTACACATGTATGCACACTTCACACACACAATTTTGCATTCAATTTCAAGGGTTTACACATTTCCTGAAGCTTATGAGTGAACCACAGTTTAAAAAAATATTCCTGTTATCATTGACATTTTAGAATTCCATCAAGTGGACATTACCTGGAGTGAATAGGTTCCTTGGCAAACACTTGCCATCTGAAGTTGAACTGCGTGATTAATGAATGTAAAGAGTAGGACTAGCACACAGAAAGTGCGATTTAAGTTTATCTATTTATTAGAATTATTCTTATTGTACTTGCCAGAAATTTGATTATCCCGGTATTTATTAAACAGAATTATATCTGTACAGATATAGGTGCAGAAGATATTAGCTCTGGAAAAGACAGAAAGAACATTTTTGTAATATGACTCATTATTTCATAGATTTAGATATAGTATAAGTCAGATATGGCTCTTGAAATAGAATACTTATGGAATCTGAATCTATAGAAAAATCTCAATAATCCATTATTACATGTTAGGCTATGCAGTGAAAAGATATTATAGCCTGAGTTGGTTCTCACTACATACTTTGAGACATACAGAATGTGAATAAGAATGAGAAAACAGAGTGGAATGACAGTTCTGAGTGACCGCATCTAAGAGAACATGCCTGACAAAATGGACTGTACTGAATGGATCTGACTCTCTTATGTCTGGGCCTCTGGTGAGCTGATCCTCTTCCTGCCCTCTTACAGCCTTCAGCACCAATGAGCAAGACAAGGATAACTGGAATGGGCAGTTGAAGCTTCTGCTGGAGTGGAACCAGTTGGATCTAGCCAATGATGATATTTTCACCAATGACCGCCGATGGGAGGTAAACAACAAGTTGGGTGTGGACAATGATCTGTACCAAGGCTAGTCTATTTCTGACAAGGTCTTAGATACTGAATCTTGTGAAGGATTGTTCTGTTCTGGCACATCCATGTTGCTGAGCCTCCGTTTCCTTGTCTGTAGCATGGGATGATAACATTGATTTAGTAGTTTTGTTGTGAAGAGATAATACAAATAAATGGCTTAATGTAAGATAATATCAACGCCACAGTGTAAGGGTGATTCTCCATCTGGGTGTATAGATGCAGATTTCCTTCTGGGAGTGGATGCACATGGGAAAAATATGTGTTGGGATGATTGATAGTAGCTTGACTAAAAATTAAGACAGCAGCTCTCTTTTTGCTCTGTACCCCATCTACCTAGTCGAATTCTGATAAAAGAATTGTCAGCAGTGGGATGCATAAAGGGCACATAAAACAACTCGACTGAAGACACCCAGTGAATGTCTTAGAGCTAGAAACTTGGGCCTCCCTTAGCCAAAGGAGCACCTTTTATATGGAAGTTGCCCATGCAATACAAACTGTATTTTTTTTTTTTTTTTTTTTTTGCCAGCAGACTGCCTTTGTTCACTTTTCAATTTGATAAGTGTTTTAGGAACACATTTTCTTTCTTTCTTTCTTTCTTTCTTTCTTTCTTTCTTTCTTTCTTTCTTTCTTTCTTTCTGTTGTAAGGAACACATTTTCAAGCAGTATCCTTTTGTGTTCAACTAAGGGTCAATCAACCTTAGGAGCCCCATTCAATAGAAACAATTACAAACCATCACACTCAGATCTGCAAGCCTGTTTCCTTATTTTCAGCTCTTCCAAGTCAATTTAAGTCATTAGTGGACAGTGAGATATATATTTAATTTTATACATATCTGTATAGATTTTGCTTATATTTCCTAATTTTATCTTTAGCAGCCATGTTCTGCAAACACATTCAAGCCTATTGTTGTGTAATAGAAAACCAAGACTTGATTTATATTAACATGCAATCAATTTTGATGATAGCAGTGCAAATAAAGCAATGGCTTATGAATTTTTAAGTTATTCATTTCTTTAGCAAACACTATCTTGTGTTTGGTCTTTGCAATATAACAAACCCCATTGTACATTGCAAGGCTTTAGTTAGTGGAGGGAAAGTGGAACTATCAGTAGATCTAGTTAATTGATTCATAAATGACTTATTATGTGTGAAATGTTTTATTTAAGTAAACCCAGATGGTACAAATAAATATAAACTCAGGCACATACTGAATGGTACATTTAATTTTATTAACTCGGCTAAAGATTGTCAAGGGTGAAGCGCATCATGGTTAAGACTGTGGACTCTGGAACCAGTATATCTGCCTGAGTTGGGGCAAGCTACTTAACCTCTCTTTGCCTCAGTTTCCTCCTCCAGTGGCATGTTGGAGCCAGCTAGGGCTGGTTTGCAAGAGCTAACTACTAAATTTTTAGGGATTTTGTTGGTGGCTAAATATAGTCATTATTAAAAATTAGATTATACAGACTTATAATTACATAGATTTAATGAAAACAAAGATAATAAATAATCAAACTCATCACTTTCTAATCATTTTGCTACATTTTCTATTTTTTTTCTTTATTTCCATAGCTTTAGGGGGTATGAATAGGTTTTGGTTTACATGGTTGCACTGTATAGTGGTGAAGTCTGGGCTTTAACAGTGTACCCACCACTTCCATCTATACACATTATGCCTGATAGGTGATGTTTTTTGTCCTTCCACCCCTTCTGAGTCTCCAGTGTCTAATATACCATTCTCTATGGCTTTGCAAATCCTTAGTTTAGCTCCCACTTGTAAGTGAGAACACATGGTGTTTGGTTTTCTGTTCCTGAGTTAGTTCGCTTAGGATGATGTTCTCCAATTCCATCCAAGTTGCTCCAAAAGACATTATTTCATCTTTTTGATAGCTGAACAGTATTCCATTGTGTATATATACCACATTTTCAGTATCCCCTGGTCAGTTGATGGGCATTTAGGTTGATTCTACATCTTTGCAATTGTGAACTGTACTGTGATGAGCACGTGGGTGCAGATGTCTTTTTTATGTAACAACCTTTGTTCTTTTGGGTATATACCTAGTAGTGGGATTGCTGGATCCAATGGTAGATTTACTTTTAGTTCTTTGAGAATTTTCTGCATACATTTACTAATATTTATGCTCTGAAATTTATTTATGCCTATACGTTCGAACTATATGTTGTATCTATATGTCAGAACTACTGCACGGTAATGTGCTACTTCACATATCTTCCCTATACATTCAGTGATGCCATATTAGTAGCTGAAGCTCAACCACAGTGGGAGTATTTACACCATAGGAACTGGCAAACACTACATTTCAGGCCTATATTTTCTTTCAGAGAGCTGGTTGTTAAACATTTACCAGCACACCACTGCTCATCTGAAAATGAAGATGATAATAGCAGTATCCACTTCATTGGGTTGTTATGGTTAAATCAGATAAGGTTTCAAAGCATTGTATTTGCTTAGAACATTAACACATATTAATCAGCCTTTGTTTAAAAATAACAATTTTGGGGGTAATGACAACATTTGCGTAACCTTTCAGAGTGCACAAAGCAGTTCCATTGTGTTAGTTTACTTGTCCCTCCTCATACCAGTCCACAGAGTCATGATCTCATTTAAACCGGGGCTCCATGGGTATCAAAGCAGAGGGAGTTACTGATGGTTACTGATGGTTTTTTGAGGACCTGTTCTGAACTTGAACCTCTGAAAATGATCTATTTTTGCTTATTTCATACTCACAACCATTTGTTTAATAGAAGAACAAACGGGCTCAGAGACACAATCTTCCAGGTCACATAGCTAGAAAATGATGTAATTAAGGTTTGAAAGCAGAAATGTGTCTGACTGCTAATTCTTTTCTCTTTTCTATATGCCCGTGGTTCTCAGAGTGAAGGTCCTAGATTGGTGGCAGACCCCAGGATGGGGATAACCTGGGTACATGTTAGTCATGCACCCATCAGACTCTGTCTTGGACTGGGTGAGTCAAAAATTCCAAGGTTGACTCCCAGCAATCTGCATTTATCAAGCAGATTTATACCATGGGACTCTGACTAAAATTTGAGAACCTCTGTCCTATGCTAGCAAGTATGTGACCAATAAAAAGGCAGATAGATTTAGAGATAATGTGAAATGATAGACACAAGGAAGATTTGGTTTGAGGACAGGAGACAGCCCAGCTGCCATTCTCCCAGGGGTAGCCATCTCTTCCCCTGCATAACCCAGCTGAATCCACAATGCAGGGACTCAAGGGGCCCTAGACAATTTCTTCTCCAGGCAATGGGTGATCCTCATAGGACTAACATTAGACAAAAACAATGCCAATTAATGCTGCCATGGGGAGAGGATTTTCACCTAGACCAGGGGTCAGGCAAACAATATAACTGAGCAAAGTGGGCTGAGTAGGCCACAATGAGGAGAGGTGGGGACTGTGGGGAATTGGAGCCCTTAGGCTATTGGGAGCACCTACTCCTCTGCTCCAGCTGATGCTTCCTATGTTGCCAGAGCTGCTGGTTTTTATTCATAAATCTGAATTTTAATTATTTTACTTCTGGAGATGTAGATTTTGGTGAATCTTCTATTTTTTAAATGTTGGCAATGGAATAAAATTGTAAGAAATATTGTGAAGGACACACAGAACACATCTGAGAGCTGGTGTGCCTGTAGCCAATGGGTTGTACCTGAAGTAAACATTGACTATCTTTCTTAAGATTCCCAGAAAGTTCTATAGGATAAGTTTTATCAGAAGCCCGTATAGATAGCTAATAATCAAGCATAATTGCCAAGTGTTTTAGTGACTTACTGGTATGTAACATGACTAGGCAATTGCTTGGTGGCATGTGGTTTGCATGTGGCTTGGTGGATTCCATTTTGCCAACTCTGCTGAGAATACAGTCACCACGGTGGAGCCCATGGGGTGGAGTGAAGAGACAGCTGGTGGCTGGCTCACAATTGACATCCACTGTAGACTTCAGAGAGATGGCTCTAGCTCTGCTAGAATAGAGTGTTTCCTTTATGTCAGATACTGGGATAAATTTTTGACCATCATCTTTGGCATGTGGCTATTTATCTCCACTTTAGCAAGAGGTCAAGTCATATCCAAGTTCACATCTAGCTGATGACAAAGATTCTACCATGCCCTTTCCCCTGTTTAGATGTTTGAATTACAATCCAATGTTGTGTTAAAGCTGAAAATATACATTTTATTCTCAAGACTAGATTGAAAGAGAAGTTGAAGATTCTATTTGTGGCTGAAAATACAATGTGGCGGAGAAAGAAAAATGCCTTGTATTTTCTTTATTGTATTTTCCTAGTATTGCTAGTACTATCCCTGCTCTTTCTCCTTAGTCTGCTGACCTTCAAGAAGTCATGTTTACGGCTCTCATAAAGGACAGACCCAAGTTTGTCCGCCTCTTTCTGGAGAATGGCTTGAACCTGCGGAAGTTTCTCACCCATGACGTCCTCACTGAGCTCTTCTCCAACCACTTCAGCACCCTTGTGTACCGGAACCTGCAGATTGCCAAGAATTCTTATAATGACGCTCTCCTCACATTCGTCTGGAAACTGGTTGCAAACTTCCGAAGAGGCTTCCGAAAAGAAGACAGAAATAGCAGGGATGAGATGGACATAGAATTCCATGTATGTCCTGAGAGAGTTGTCTGCTTGAATTCTGTTATTTTGAGTCTTCCTTCAAAAGATATCTCTGTTTTCATCTATCCCACTCCCTACCTCATTGCCATAAAATAGCTAACGTGTTGACATTGTTAATTTTTTTCTACTGCCTTTACTTAGGTCTCTACCTGGTGAGTTTTCTAATTGCTTGCTTTATGCTCTATGCTGTATTTCAAACTACTTGCAGTTTTTCTTAATTGCAAAGCTTGGTGTGGCATACTTTCTGAAGATTATCTAACAGGGAACAGGGACAAATGGCTTCCTGCTCAAGTCTTAGCCCACTGCACATGATCTGCTTAAAATATTAAAATAACCCCCTGCTACACATGCATCTGAAGGATTGAGGAACTGACAAGCATCCTTTTGTGAATAAAAGGGCTAGTGATTTTTTTCCAAAGGGATAATCCAGGTATTCATTTGAGAGGATGTTGTGGATGTACCACCTACATTTCCTCAAGCCTTCCCATTTTAAGTACCGGCAGGCCCAGTTTCTAAGGCCAGTACCTACAACTCTTTGCTGCAAGTTTACTCTAGTCAGACCCCAATGACTGTCCTAGGACAGTATGTAAATACCTAGCTCTTCCCCACTTGGAGGAGCTAACTTGGAGGCATTTGTGCTATGCTGGTCCCTAGAGTTGCCCAGTGGGATTAATGTCTAGTTACCCACCAAGATAATTTGCTTGATAATGCACCTTTTATTTTATAATATCATTTCCTTATTCCTTTATTGGTTTTCTTGAGATCACTTCCTAAATAAATGACTTGCCTCAAATCCTTGTCTTGGGATTTCTCCCGGGGAAACCCAACCTAGGTCATTATCTTTTCGAAGTCTGGGATTTTTAGTGTGTGCATGTGTGTGTTACAAAAATCTAAATGAACTAAGTGTTCACAGGAATTGGAAGTGTCTAGAGAACTTCAGTTTGACTCCATTTATGCTAAATCCCTCTGCAACAAGATAATGTGCCTTGTGCATTTTACACCTTGGTAAAACCTGTAAGGAAGTTGAAAAGAAATACATATTTGGTTGTTTCCTATATAAAAGTTACCATTGGGAGGTGTAGAATGCTGAATAGAAGCTGGGATTTTAATTGATGTTTTAAAATCAAATTTTTGAATAACCATCCATTGTGAATAATTGAACTTAAGTCATAGAAAAGTTGGAACTTAGTTTGAAAGATTTCTTTTTTCTAGATGAGAAATAGGTTTATATGATGAGAAGAAATTGCTTTCTCTTCGGCCTGTCAGGAGTCATTCAGTTTTTAAATGGTTCCCTGCACATTTTTTCACCCTTTCTACTGTTCCATATAGTTGTACGTTGTCTTTTATGATAGATAAAAGATTTTGTGTCAAATTTTACCACCCAGTGAGTTGTAGAGATGAGAATCATATCAATGCACTGTTAAGACAAACTCATCCACAAAGCCACAGAGCCCTCCAAACATGGAGTCCTCTCCTCGGGCTTCCTGACCCCTGTTTTCATTGTTACTGTGGTGCAGCTAAAGCGATTTTCATTTACACACCATGATCATCTGTTCTAACCCCACCCAGGATGTGTCTCCTATTACTCGGCACCCCCTGCAAGCGCTCTTCATCTGGGCCATTCTTCAGAACAAGAAGGAACTCTCCAAGGTCATCTGGGAACAGGTAAATGCCCAAGTCCACACCAGATTTACACCAAACATTTGCCTTGCTATAACATTTCTGAGTTTCTCAACACTCACATACCTAATATAAAACATCATCAACGAAAGGGAACATCTGATGTCCGATGAACGTGATTGTCCTCTGATTCCATGTCGCTGGAGGTATGTTTGGCAGAGATGGTCTGTGGGTGGAGTCATGCTTGGTGGGCAATTCAGTAGGCACCTGCTTCTCAGGTGTGACTGTTTTCCAAGTGGTTGAGGTTTTCCAGTTTAATTTTAAAATTGATTTCTAGCTTTATTATATTATGGACAGGAAATAGGGCCTGTAAAAATTCTGCTTTGGAAAATTTATTGAAAATCTTCTTTGTGATTTAGCACATAATAATTTTTTTAAGTGATATATGAACTCGCATAGAGATAAAATTAGACATTGAATATTGAATTCACATACTCAATCTTACTAGTTACATTATTCAGGTCTTCTATGTTCCTATCTATTTCCCCCTATCCCTCTTTGAGCTATTAGAGTATGATACTGCGTTAGCAGATCTCTTGCTATCATAGTCTCACTGTCAGTTTCTCATGGCATTTATCTTAACATTTTCTTTTTGTATGCTAATTCTATGTCAAGGCTGTGGACACATTCAGATTCAAGGTTATTTTGCGCTCATTACAAATTTTACTTTGAATCATTACGGAAAGTCCAGATTTTACCGTTTTCTGCCTTTGCTGTGAATACATCCTTGGACCACTTCAAGGAATTATGAATTAACCTTGAAATTATCCACCCCTTTCCCCAAAAGACCAGGGGCTGCACTCTTGCAGCCCTGGGAGCCAGCAAGCTTCTGAAGACTCTGGCCAAAGTGAAGAACGACATCAATGCAGCTGGGGAGTCCGAGGAGCTGGCAAATGAGTATGAGACTCGCGCGGTTGGTAAGTTCCCAGTAATGGGATGCCATGGCAACTGCAGGTCCTACTTGTGGCTGAGGTTAGTGGCATGTCCAAGCTCTCCCCTCTGGTCCAATCAAGGGCTGCAGAGCACAAGGTGTGGGTGCACAGGCTATAGCAGAAGCCATAGGCCCCTTGCTCCTCGCACTTAAGTACTTTCCCAAGAATGAATGTGGGAAGTCTTGGGACCTCTGGTCACACAGCCACCCAAAGCCATACCCAGGGTCAGGTCTAAAGAACTCAGCACCTCAGAGAGCTTTTTGGGTTTTTTTTTTCCGTTGTTGTTATGACAAGTGTGAAATTTTACCTGATTCGCAAATTAACAAGTCATCCTGCCAGTTTCATTCACATATACTGCCAGAAGGCTCACCCTTCTGGATCAGCCACACACACGATTTACTACTAATGGCAAAGGCAGTGGCATGAGTAGCAGCTTGGGTTGGTCCCCTGTGCCTCAATTCCCCAAAGGGTGACTCGAATAATTGCTGGTGTTGCCTGCCCTTCGGTTCCCTGAAATTAGGAGACTTGGGGCTTCTATCAGGGCTGCAGGTGAGAGTCCTCATTATCTGGAGTGATCGAGGAAAGAGGCACCATTTAGCATTACTCTTCTGTGATGTTTCAGGATGTCTGACCACTGTTTACTATTCAGTCCTTGAACAAAGCTTGCCGGTGCCCTTTGCATAGAGGCCCAGATCATCTGGGAATGTGAGAAATCCAGAAAAATGTGGCCTCCAAGCTGCAGAGAATTTCCAACCAGTTTGGTTTTATCCATTTTCAGTTTGCAATGCAATATTTGCATTCATGTTTGTCTAGTGTCATCGACTTAGTAAACGTAGTAAAATTTCAAAGATATTTTGTTCATTTCCAAGTTACCTCAATTAGGTAATGGCTTCTAATGTTTTTACTGAAAAAAATTTCCTCCGAGGATCCACATTCCAATTTTTTTGTCATTAGGTGAAGAAATGTAAGCACACCCTTATGCAATAAGTCTGTGCTTCTTACAGTTTTTTTTTTACATTGTGTTTTATCTGCAAAGAAAACTCACCAAGAAAGTACAGAATATACATGAGCTGGAAGAAGGGCTGCTCTGGTTAAGGGGAGGCAGAGGTTCTAGATCCCTTCCCCTGGATGATCTTTTGCCTGAGCCCAAGTGGAAGCCCACCAAAAAGGGGAGCTCCTTGCATCCAATGCAGCTCAGTTTAATGAGCAGTCATTTTCACCTACCACCATAAGGAGTTCTCCTGGACATGCCGTGCCTGAAGAAAGTCCTGTTATTCAGTCAAGAACTATGCTGTGATGGCACTCACTGTGCCCTTTATAAATTGGGATTCTCATGCCCAGGCTGTTCTTGAGTTCAGGGATTGGCTGGGGGTGGGGGCAGGACAGTTGTGGGTACGTTCAGTCCTGACTCCAGCTTCTCTCTCTTGGTGATGGTGTCACTGTAGAGCTGTTTACAGAGTGTTACAGCAATGATGAAGACTTGGCAGAGCAACTGCTGGTCTATTCCTGTGAAGCTTGGGGTGGAAGCAACTGTCTGGAGCTCGCAGTGGAGGCAACAGACCAGCATTTCATCGCCCAGCCTGGGGTCCAGGTAAACAGCATTCAGCCACCAAACAACCTGCCCACAAATGGACTTTTTGTCAATGCTATTAATAGTACTAAAAAATATTAAAAGCAAGACTTTTCCTTTCATATAAACACCATAGCCGGGGTAGTTGGGTGATGATAAGGGAGATGGCAGCATATAGGCATGGGTAGAAATCTTTGCTTTAAGAAATGGTGCAAGAAAAGAACATTCTTTGAGTTTAAAGAAAACATTCCAGCATTGTAATTATAAGCTGAGTCTCTGGATCCCGCTGCCTATCTCTCAATCCACAGTGCCCCTAATGAGGTGTATGATGATGGATCAAGTCACACAAGCTCTCTGGATCTTAGTTTCCTTATTGCAAAATGGGGATTGTAGTAGATGATGGGTTACTGTGGGGATTTAATGAGATAATATGTAAAAGTGCTGGCCCTTTATGTTGGCGATTACTGTTACTGTTGTTATTAGTAGTGATAGCAGTAGGGAAACTATTGTGAAATGGGTAAAACCAGTCTACAGGTTTTCCACACTGAGTTAAATGTATAGCAGTTTGCACCTGGGGTCTCAGGTTGCAGCAGATAACTTTTTCACTCGCGGTTCCAGTTGTAGAAAATGTCAGTGTGAGGAGGGGAAGGGACAGGGAAGAGATGAAGGGACTGTTCCTTGTCAGCCACACCTGTTGTACACCTGGTCACATTTCATCCTCATGGTACACATGGAGGTGGATATCATCCCATTTCACTGATGAGGACTCAGGAGCTCAGAGAGATTCTGGAACCTTTCTTGAGCTTGCACTGCTAGGAAGAAGCAGTGCTGGGATTTGATCCCATGTTGATTGTCTACCTCATGGACTTTGCATTGTACCAGGCAGCCAATGAGTAGCAGAGTGTTCATGAGCAAAATCCATTTGCTACTGCGACTGAGCTTGATTCACTGAGAGCAGTGATCTATGACAAGGAACACACAGGGAAGGTGTCTTGCTCATGCTTCGTTCTGGCTTCTGCTGCAGTGTAGCAAATAAAAAAGCGAGACCAGCACTGGGGTCTGGGGGTGTCTGGGAGGCTGGGCTGACTGCCAAGGTGAGTTACACTCACTCAATGCCTCTTAGGCCCTAAACCCCATCTTGCTGATGTTTAAAAACTTGGGCCTTTAGCTGGGTGTGGTAGCGCACGCCTGTAATTCCAGCTGCTTGGAAGGCTGAGGTGGAAGGATCGCCTGAGCCCAGCAGGTCGAGGCTGTGGTGGCCGGGAGCGTGCCACTGCACTCCAGTCTGGGCAACAGAGTGAGACTCCAACTCAAAAAATAAAAAAAATAATAAAAATAAAATAAAATAAAAACTTGGGCCTTGTGGGGAGACTGACTCATGCTCCTGTCCAAGTTCACAAGTCCTGAGGTTTTCAATCAGAAGCCAAGTTATGAATTTCACTGAAAATCTCACTGCTGGGCCCACGAGACCACCCAGTTGGCCCAATGAGGGAATTTGCTTCCTGTAGTCAAGCTACTATGTAGGATCAGAATGTTGTTGGTGACCATGGAACCCAACCCAATGCTGTTAATTTCTGTGACTGGCAGCCAGACCATGCTACTCAGGAATGGCCTGGTGTGCTTACCACCCCAGCAGGAGTATGAGAGTGAGGAAGACAGGACATTACCTCCCCACAGAAGCAGACCCCAAAGTGAGGATTTGATGCAAGAAGTTTATTATGGAGGTGAGCCCAGGTACAGGAGGGCCAGTGAGACAGGGAAAGAAAGGAGCAAATACAGGGTGCTGATGAGGAAGCTGCCACTGTGGGCAAGTGGGGCTCAACCCTGCCGGGGCCTCTGGGAAACTCTAAAAGCCATTTCAGGGTTGTCCATTCGAGTGTGCATAGAAGTGGGCTATTAACCCTTGTTGTTTGCTGAAAGCTGCTCCTGGAACACCTTGTTCCAGGACACTTATCCTCATGGGCCAAGCAAGCGCCTGGCTGGAGCAGCCCCGGGAAGAGTTAGGATGGGGCTTTCAGGGACAGCTATCCTCCTCTGAGAAGAAGAGCTGGTGCCCAGGGTTATGGGTGGGACGCACCAGCGCCAGCCCTCCAGTCAGTGCTGGTAAGACCCTGGGCTTTCTCTTTGCTTGGCCACCAAGACACAGCAACCCCCTTCTGCTTGTCAGGCTCTTTTTGGGGAGCTGTGAGTTCCTTTGATGTGGTCAGGTCTATGCTCACCCCTCTACCTCTTAGAGATAAGGTGAGTTTTCTAATTTCCACCTTCGTGAAAGCCTCTTCTGTCCCAGATTCAGGACTTGGTACAGTCTGGGGAAAGCTTCTTCATGCATTTCAGCTCAAAAATTGACATCAAGACTCTAGTGGTCTCTCCCTTCCTGACTGCCTTTTAGTTTCCTGACAAAAGCATCACCTGTCTTCTTCAAGAAACAAATCCTTGGTGACCCTATGGTAGCATTGGCTGTGTCTGTGGATCTGTGATCGTTTAAGAAAAATACTTGTCTCAACTTGTGTAATAAGAATAAGAGTTGGTTAAATATTCATAGGTTTATTGAGTTTGGACTCACACAACCTCTATTTTAAAGTTCTCATAACCCGACTGAGAAAAAGACTTAAAATCAAACAGAATTTCAGATTGTTTTACCATAGCCTCCTTAGAATCCAGACAACTTCCATAAAATAATAAAGACATTAATTTAGAGAGTTATGTATATTTGGGGAGGATATGGGGGCAGGGAAGAAAGTTTGCAAACCATACTGCTTATAATTGTGTTAATAAGGATCTGTGTTCTTTGTCTCTGTTTTCCTGTAGAATTTTCTTTCCAAGCAATGGTATGGAGAGATTTCCCGAGACACCAAGAACTGGAAGATTATTCTGTGTCTGTTTGTTATACCCTTGGTGGGCTGTGGCTTTGTATCATTTAGGTACAAACTGAAGCACATAATCTTAGGTGTCAGTGTATGTGTAGGAGTGTGTGTGTCGGGGGGGGGAGTGTGTATGTGTCAGTGTGTATATGTGCATCCACATGTGTGCTCTTATATAAATGAATATAAGACCTGAAACTTAGCGATGTTTACACTGGCGTTTATGCTTTGGGTCTGTGGTGTCTTCCCTGGCTTTGATTTTAAATGGGTAGAGGTGGGGTTGTGTTTTCAAGATCTGAGGCAACATTTGAATTTGTTATTCATGATGTGTTAATCTCGATTTGTTAATCAAGAATGCCAAGGGCTAAATTTTTGGTCAGGTCAATCTCAGAACACAGTTGTGTCCTTGACACTTCCTCTCAGCTGTGGGTGTGGATTTATGTGTGGAAGGAGGGAAGGGCTGCAGCCCACACAGCTGCACTCGTCACATGTTTGCCAGGATGCTGATTCTGCCCTTCTGTCTGGGTCTAGGAAGAAGCCCATTGACAAGCACAAGAAGCTACTTTGGTATTATGTGGCATTCTTCACCTCGCCCTTTGTGGTTTTCTCCTGGAATGTGGTCTTCTACATTGCCTTCCTCCTGCTGTTTGCCTACGTGCTGCTAATGGATTTCCACTCAGTGCCACACCCCCCTGAGCTGGTTCTGTATGCACTGGTCTTTGTCCTCTTCTGCGATGAAGTGAGACAGGTAGGATGGCTGCGACATCGGGTGCCTCCTCGGAAGTCCAGAGGAGTGGAAGTTGCTTCTGGAGTTCATACATCATCATTTGCTCCAAATAAGTGCTCTCTTAAGTGGTAGTCAATGAGCATGAAGGTGCATTTTCAAACGCTTAGCAATGCGATAAGATCTCTTAGTCCCAAGTTCACTCTTTGCTCTCTAATTGATGTTCATTGATGATGATGAATTAGAAATGGGATTGTGTTCACAGAGAAAAGAGAACTTGGACTGTAAACCCACTGCCGTCATCAGAAACAGTTTGTGTTCCTGCCATTGCCATCACCAGGGGAGGCAGCATCAAGTGGTGGGGAGCTGACAGGACTTTTAAGCTAAGAGCATCCTAATGCCCAGTGTGTCAGAGTAACGATTTTTTTTTTTTTTTTTTTTTGATTTATTGTAGAGATGAGGTCTCACCAAGTTGCCTAGGCTGGTCTCAGACCCCTAGACTCAGGCAATCCTCTCACCTCTGCCTCCCAAAGGACTGGGATGACAGGTGTGAGCCACCATGCCCGGTGAGAGTAACAACGCTTTAAAGCCATAGAAATCGCTGTGGATTTCAGGGAGTGTGTGAGAATTATTCATGGTGCTGTTCTGCAGTTTCTTAGAGTCTGTACTTTTTGGCAGCCTTTTTCTTCCATTGAATCCAAAACTTTAGCTCAGGCCTCACATGTAGTGGGTGCTTAGTTAGTAATTATTGAAAAAATACATGTTGATGATGAAGAACAGTGTTATTCTAACCATCTAGAAGAGTCATTCCCCAAAATCAGAAAACCCTTTCAGACTTAGTAGTTTACAACTTGTTTGAGAACTGCTGTTGCTGTCACTTCTATGGTTCTTTTTAAGCCTAAACCCCAAAATACATCTCTTCAGCAAGTGTGTATTAGGTACTTACAGTTTATGAGGTACAATGTTATGTGCTACAAAAGATCTGGAGGGGAGAAGAATGTTGTTCCTGTCCTTACAGAGTCACTGATTAGTATAAGAACCTTAAGTTGGTCTAAACTGTCATATCAACTGTAATAGACTTTTTTCTTTAATGGCTTCCAGGATTCTTGGGTTGAGAAAGATTCTGAAGTTGTCTGCTTTCAGCAGGAGTGTACCTTGATCGATTAGTGATATCTGCCATGAGTGTGAGCAGTGGGAGAAGTCCTGATACCAGTGCCTTGTATCTGCTTTCCCTTGCCTAGTAGATCTGAGGTGTGGATGGAGGATGGGGCTAGGGTGTAGGCTGAGGAAGAATAAGCTGAATGACACACATCAGTATGGAGCACGGGAAGATTATCAGTCTTTCTGTTTACCCGCAACTCCCCCTAGGACAGGGGTTGGCTGACATGGAGAGGATTTCTGTAACTTCAGACCAGCTTCATGAGAGCCTCATGTACTGTCTCCTGAGGCCACATCCCCAAACAGGCCACGGCCTTTCTATTAATTTGTAGGGCCGCCATGAGCAAGCACCCACACCGGGTAACTTAAATAACAGAAGTTTGTTGTCTCACAGTTCTGGAGACCGGAAGTGTAGGATCAAGTTGTCAGCTCTTCCAAGTTGCTTTGTTTTGAAAGCTGTAAAGGAGACGCTGTCCCTTGCCTCTCCCCTAGCTTCTGGTGGTTGCTGGCATTCTTTGGCTTATAGATACATCACTCTGATTCCTGTCCTCGTGTCCATATGGTGTTCTTCCTGTGTGCATGTCTGTGTCCAGATTTCCCTTTTTAATAAGGACACCACCCAACTTTCACTGTGTCTTCAACAAATTTGCTTAGTTATATCTGCAATGATTCTGTTTCCAACCAAAGTCACATTCAAAGGTGCTGGTGGTTAGGACTCGGTGTCTGAATTTTGGTGGATACATTTCAATTCATATCACCTACATTTAGTCTCTTTCTCTCAGCTGCCATTTTCTACCTCCTAGTTCTGTGTTTTGACTTACTATGTGTCTGCAGCAAGAGGATGGAAATATTCTGCTTGAGAGGAGCAGAGAAAGACTGAAGGAGATTCAACATTTAAAACAGGATGGGCCCAGAGCAGAGTGAGAAAGAGAGAGAAACAGCCCTCATCTAACTAGAAGCCTCCAGAGTCCTTGCAGAGGCTTGTGCTGCACAAGGTCTTACTTACATCTTCCCTTCTCCTGTGATGGTGTGGTCGAGTTGGAGCCCTGGCTTCTTCCCTTTTCTCCACTCTCATTTGTGGTTGGCCATCTTTAAAAGGCATCTCAGGGAGGAAAAGGCAGCATTCCCAGCTTAACTTTTGCAAGAGGGAAGGGATGAAAGGGAGAGAATGGGGAGGGAGAAGCACTGGAGGGGGAAGGGCCCCAACACCCCAACCCTTATCACCTCTGATGGGCTGACTGATATCTCATCTGTAGACTGGGAAGGACTGGGACAGTGTCTGCCCCAGGAATGGAATAAGTGCCAAAGTTTTCTGACTGGTCTGTGGAAGTTGGTGGGCTTGGAGGGCAGCCCATGCCTCCCTGGTCAGTCTTATCCTAGCACAGTCCACTGGAGAGGCAGCTTGGCCACCCAGGCCTCTGATGGGTTCTTGGTGGAAGTCACATGCATGAACCACAGCTCTATGGGCCTCAGCAGATTCAATGGGGGAGGCAGCAGAAAAAAGCATGGGGTCAATAGAAACTGGAGTAACACACTTCACGGTCCTGGTTCTTTATTTCAGGCGACCAGCCTGACATCTTAAATGTAGTCACTGAATGGAATCGAGCGACAATGGAGTCACAGTCCAGTGGAGAAATGAATCATGACCACAAATGGTGTGGGGTGAAGAGAAGGGGGGGAGAGAGGAGAGGGGGAGAGAGAAAGAGAGAGAGAGACAGGGAGAAGGAGGAAGAGAGAGAGGGAGAGAGGGAGAAGGAAGGAGGGAGAGAGAGAGGAAGGAATCAAGGAGGAATAACAGGACGGAAAGGAGAGAGAGGTAGGAGGTAGGAGAGGGAGGGAAAGAGGGAGGAAAAAACAGCCGGAATTGCAAATAGCCAGCTCTGTAGTAACTTAATTTATTTGACCTGCTAGCCCCTCATTCTCATGTGGGTCTACTTCCTGCTGCAAGAGGTTATTGAGAGAAATAAGCAGATAGATGCTTGTGCGATACTCCAGTCCATCTCTTCTTACATCGTCTCCTGTGAGAAGTTCCTTTGAGCTTCTCCATTTCCTACAGAGGTAGGATAGTACTGGTCTGTGGCCTGTTAGGAACTGGACCACACAGCAGGAGGTGAGCGGTGGGTAAGCAGAGCTCCACAAACTGTCAGATCAGTGGTGGCATTAGATTCTCATAGGAGTGTAAATCCTATTGTGAACTGCACATATGAGGGGTCTAGGCTGTGTGCTCTTTATGAGAATCTAACGCCTGATGATCCCCCCGTCCGTGGAAAAATTATCTTCCACAAAATCGGTCCCTGTTGCCAAAAAGATTGGGGACTGCTGTCCTAAGACATACTCTGTTGCTGACCAGAATTGCGTGGCATGGGAATGATTTGATTTTAGGTGTTTGTCTATTATTCATGTTTGAGTCCCAGGGGCTAGCATGAGAGCTGGTGTTGACATGTTTCTGACAAGTGTGTGTGTTTTTAATAAATGACAGGATAAGGCAGGGTCCTTTTAATTCTGTGCATTCTATGGGTAGCCCTGGTAACTGCTCAGGAGACTAGCAATGGGGAGCTGAAGAGGAACCTTGCCCACACCCCAGACATGAAGGTTCTCAGATGTGTCCTTTTGGACAGAGGACACTTTGGTAGCCTCTTCTCAGAATGATTGATAAAAAGTCTAAAGTCCTTTTCCTATTTCGTCTCACTCCTCATGCTCCCAAACCTTTCTCTACCTGTCCCATCCCTGGTGCTTCCTCTCCTGTTGTAGGAAAGCATAGAAGCTGCCTTGTAAGCCCAAACACTATTTGACTCCTTCGGGCATCCAAAGTAGCCAGGAAGCAGAGAGAAAGGACTCATTTGGGGTGCTTTGGAAGGCAGAACTTGGCCGTGATGGAAGCTGCAGGGAGACTTGTCTTGGCTTCTGCCAAACACTCCTTCAACAAATGTTTGTTTATTTTTATTATTTCAGAGTTGTGGGTACAAGTGAGGACTTACTACATCAGTAAGTTGCATGCAGGTCAATGTTGGGCTTCTAGCTGGCCTTTTGGACAGAGGACACTTTGGTAGCCTCTTCTCTGGAGAGAACTCCCCGATAGTGGACCCGTAACTCAGTGTGTTGCCATGTGCCCCCCTCCTTTGCTCTCTTAGCAGCGACCAAAGTCTGCCAATCCCATCCTTGTGCTCATGCGACCGGTGATCAGAACCCACTTATGAGAACATGTGTATTCAGTTCTTTGTTTCTGTGATAGTTCACTTAGTATGATGGTCTCTAGCTGTATTCATGTTGCTGTGAAGGCCATGATTACCAACAAATATTTTATTGAACATCTACTATGTGCCACACACTGGGATACAGCACTGGACCAGACAGTGAAACTGTTTTCTCTTACGGTGCTTTCTACCAGTTAGAGATGATCAGTAAGGTCATTTCTGGGAGCATTCAAGCAAAGGAGATGAGCATCGGCAAGCAGCACGAAGTGGGTGAATCTCACAGTTACTGGGAGGATGGCCCTGAGGACTTGCAACAGTAACATCCGAAGTTCATAAATCGCAAACAACTTTATGCCGATTTCATATGTACATTTGGCCACTAAGTCAGGTCATGCAGGAGGATACTCAGGACAGGTGCATTTTGCATGGAGAAGGGTTCTGGGCAGCGTTCTGGGTAGCTTGAGGTGTTGCATAGGGAGGACAGAGGGCAGGGACACTGAGTCGGTGTGAATGGGGTGGGGAAGCAAGCATTTCTGGGAAGGAAAATGGGCTGTGAGTTAATCCAGGAGCCTTCCAGGAGGAAGGGATGCCCATGGGTCCTGGAGAATCCCACCTCTTCTGTCTGTCTTCATAATAAGTGATGTATGGTAGAGAGGGGATAATGAGGATGTTTAATAAGTATTCCTTCTCTTTCTTTTTAAGAAAAATCTTTGAATGGGCCAGTTTTAATTCAGCAATGCTGTGTATGAAAGTAATAGTATGGAGAACGTCAGGTGCTTAAGGCTAGCAGGGTGGGTTCAAGTCTGGCTCTGCCATCTGAGGTCTTTGCCAGCCTTGCCTCTGATTCTGTGGTGTTGAGCAAGTCTGCAGGACATGGCCATGAAGATTCTTGTCGTTAAAAGAACCTGACACTTGGTGTCGCTGTTTGTCTTCTTGTCCGCAGACTCGTGCAATTGACATCCTCCGTGTGATCGGTGTTCTCTAACAAACAGTTCTGTTGGCCTGGTGCTATCTTAATTAACCTAGTTCACACTTGTTGGGGGTGAGGGAAGTTACCCACAAGAAGTTACCTAATTTAGATTGTGTCTGGGTGTCAAAAAGCTGTGTTCTTTACTGTGTACCTGTGTCCTTTTGCCCGAATGTGGAGGTTGATATGCTAATTTGGAATTTTGAAACAAGACAGTCAATAAGTACAAATCAAATACTGTTACTGAATTACCCTTGGTTCCATTAAACAGACATTGCAGACGTTTATTTAAAATGGAGTAAGTTCCATCATTCCTTCACGGAGAGCACTGCTCAATCTTGAGGCTCATTGAATTTCCAAATCTTGACAGATACGATGAAATACAGCCCTGATATTTTGTAAATACAGCATATCTCTGCCCTTCTGCTCTAGAAGAGGATTCTTTTCCTTTTAGAAAATGTCTTCATCCTGCAATGGTACCTTGGAGCCCCAGAAATGACTTATTTCAGATGTCTCTGGCCATGTAGGCCAGGCTTTTGAAAGTTACCAGGGTCAAGGTTGGGCGGGGACAGTGCAGGCTGTCTGGTACCTACCTGTGTGTTCCCAGACAAGGGCTTTAAAGGGGGAGCCAGAAGCCAGCAGCAGGTATGGCCTGTCCCAATCGTCCTCATCTTCCCAGGCATCAGAGGAGCAAATGGTTGTTGATGGGTGGTAATTGGGGCTGCAGGCACCAGCCAAGTGGACAGTTCCTGCAGCCCTCTCCAGGGATCCAGCCTTGGGTCCTGAGCCTGTGAGTTCCGTCTTTCCACAGTGGAACGTGGTCACACTGGGGTTACTCAAACCAGGCAGATTTAACATTTCATGAGTGCTTGATCTCATAGCTCCCCCAACTCCTTGGTCCACTTAAGTTGCTATTTAAATTTATAAATAAATGAAAGAAAATACTACTTGACAGGCTGATGCATGTCTGGGATCCCGTCCTCAGCCGAGATTGCAGGGTCTCTGTGGGATCTGAAGCAGAGTGACGTGGGGAAGGAGCGACTGACTCAGGTTCAGAACCATGAGACCCACTGCTTGCTGGGCAAGTTCCTCAGCCTCTCCAGGCTTTGCTTCCAGCTACAAAGTAGGAAATATAATCTCTGAATATCAGATGGACTCATGTTGGTGAGTTCATTTTGTGAAATTAAGAAGTGCCATGTTCCTTTGGGTGACACTTCTTTGCTACTGTTTTCCTGCCTTGTACAAGTAAGTGGTGGTTTCCTTATCTGAACTCATTTGGGATTTATTTGAATTCACTTGGGTCTCATCTCCTTGCCAATCCTCGTCTCATTTCATTTTAAATGTGTTTGTCATCTGTCTTTCCCATGGAACAGTGGATTCTTTGAGAATCTGCATCACACCTAATCTGATGTCTCTGTGCCCCAGAAGACTGGCACAGGTGTTTGGGATTCCATGTGGTCTCAGAAGATGTATTTTTGAATGGATGGTCAAAAGAAAGGGTTAGATGACCACCCTGGAATTACACAAATCTAATTTAGGAATTGCTCTAGAGGCTGTGCAGATGCAGTCTTCTGAAGGATAATCTTTTCTGTCTTTGTCTCAGTGTTCTCCTGATATTCTTTCTTCTGAAAAATTATGACTGATACCTACAAATCGGTCCCCGAGGCACACTGTTTCTGTCAGTCATTTCTGTGACTACACCTATTCTTACAGGTGTCACATATAGCACTTGTGTGCACATTTATTTTTAATAAAGGTTTATTTTATTCAAGATGTTTTACTGCCATGTGTCAGAATGATTTTATAGTAAAGACACCAACCTATGATGGCAACAGTGTGGATAACACCCTGTAGAGTTGTGCAGTGCACAATCTATACCATCATACATGGTGACTGGATTGTCTACATTTGCCTGCACAGGTTGTACTCACTCTCTGCGAGTTCGTCTTGAAAGAACTGTGAGGATACATGGTCTTTTCTCTTGACTTTGCCAACAACACATAAAGAACAGAACAGTCAGCATGCAACCAATTTTCTGGTTCCCCTGGATTAGCCTGGGGCATTTGGTAGGGCTCACTTGGCTTATGAAAGAATAAACAAACACTTAATTGACTCAAAAAGGACCTGGAAAAAAAAAGAGTGGACACTTAAAAAATCAGAAAGTGGTTGATGTTTCCAAGTTGCTGATGTCCCCTCTGTCCCTTTCTGCAGTGGTACATAAACGGGGTGAATTATTTCACAGACCTGTGGAACGTCATGGACACGCTGGGACTTTTCTACTTCATAGCAGGAATTGTATTTCGGTAAGGAGTCCTCATCTTGTTCCCTAAGTTTAGGGGTTTTGGGTACAAAAGTGGAGAAAAGCTTGAGAGACGTTTCAATTCCAAGGGAAGTCTATTGTGTTTTGTTTTGCTTTGTTGTTTTCCTCATAAGAGATGATTACAAGAGGCCACTGTGTCTGTTGCTTAGAGTTGAGTTTCATCTCTTCCCCCACCCAGTGATTTATAATTAAAAAGGTGCTCTGCTGATTTTTCTCTTTGATATTTTGGAGGGATAGTTAGAAATGGAGGAGAGTTAAAGGAAGATGATGAGGATGTTAAATATAGTACGGTATTGTTTCATTTTGGGCCACTTGATCTTCTAAAATTCACTTAATTTTGATGTGAATGCTGGCTGTGGAGTATGCCCCTCCCCAGTCACAAGCATATTTCCTCAGTTCCAGAGCCAGAGCATGGGATTAGAAAAACCAACCCAAAATTATCATCAAAGGCAAAAAACAATGTGCACTCCACTGATAGAGAGATGGGGGTATGCTCCAAACCGTGGCCTGCATTGTCCATGCCTGCATCCCACCAGGCCTGCTTTCTCCCAAACAGCTTTAACATAAAGTTAGTAACTTCATTTGAGTCATACTTTCAAATGGTGTCACCTTGCAGAGCCTAACTGTTCATCTTTACATCTATAAAGAATGAAATGGTTTACAGTGAGTGCTCACCCTCCAATTTGAAGGGGGTTCAGAACTCAATTTCCTCTTCAGATAACCTCCTTTTCTGCTTGGGTCCCAGCATTTGAGCTACAGTTGGTTGGACATGATTTCTAGATCGTTCCAGTTAGAAAGCGCATATGGCTTTCAGTGAACACATTAGCAGATGGTTAGCTAATCAAATGATCTGGTGCGAATGAGGTAAGTTTCATTAGGGGAAAGCTGGCAGGGTGAAGTCTCAAGTGGCTATGAGGTGGTGTGGGGATTGGCATCATTATAGAAGCCTTGTGAGCCAGGGAAGTTAGCAATAATGTGATTAGGTTTCCACAGGAGTGCTTGAGGATGAGGCGCCTCTGAGAGCTCTGTCTGGTGCAATGCCCTTGCCTTTAATGTCCTTATATGTCCTTGCCTCTACTTGAGTATGCAAGGGCAAAAGACTATGACCTTTGGAGGGTGGCGTCCCTGGCCTGTTTTCACTCACTAAACCTCTCAGCTGTTTCCAGACATTTGGTTTTATTTGTTTATTTATTTATTTTAACTGGGTGGGCTTGAACCACCACTTTTCGGTTAACAGCTGAACACACTAACCAGTTGCGCCACAGAGGTGCTGGTTATTTTTAAAAACAAAGCTTTGAAATATTTCGTCAATATCTTGAAAATTCTGTTCCCCTTCTTTCCATAGGCTCCACTCTTCTAATAAAAGCTCTTTATATTCTGGACGAGTTATTTTCTGCCTGGATTATATTATTTTCACCCTAAGGTTGATCCACATATTCACTGTAAGCAGAAACTTAGGACCCAAGATTATCATGCTGCAGAGGATGGTAAGAGCCAAGAATGTTCGTAGTCATCATTTTTCTTGCTGTACCCAGAGTTCCTTTCATCGTTGATTTTGACCGTAGGATGACTGTAGCGTGTCACAATCAATAAGGTTTACTTTCTTTGATGTGCTTCACCAGGGGCCTCTCCCAGGTTAAAATTTAATGAGAGATGGTTTTGAGAAGCAAATAGTGTCATTCAGTGCACTGCCAACAGATTACCATACACTCATTTAGATCTTACACTTCACAATGTGCTATCGTTTGAGTCTTAACAGTTTACTAAGAGCATAGGCAAGCGAGGGACTTTTAAATCAATTTTGTAGATGTGGCCGGTTGAGGTCAATATATGTGTCTAGAGACAAGTAGTGAGCGAGACATAGAGTGAGGGTTGGAACTTAAATCATGTAACCATATAATATAGATACAGGGAAAGACTGTACTAGACGTGTTTTATATGTATAATAGAAAGAATCATAAACTGCTGGTGTTGCTTTTCTAGGCTTGTTTTTCCAGATGACCCAAACCTCCACTGTTTCTGTCTTGAAATCAGATGGGCATTTGGCTTAGCTCATCTGGAAGCTCCTTTCCAATGCTGAGGTTCTTGGAGTTTGTGGTTTTAATTCAAAGCATATCTGAGACATCCAGTCACCATGAAGTCATGCTATGTGTGCAAAAAAATTTTTAAAAAATTAAACTGTGTATTCTTATTTAATAACGATAGATTTTATTTTTTTTAACTATGAAAATAATTTAGAGGTTTAAAGAATGTGAACATCATGAGGTTTAGAGACAGAGAAGTCCTCCCAAACTTTGGTCCCTCCTTTGCTATTTAGCTGGGCTCTCACTTTGAAAACTGCTGTTGCCAAACTGGTTTGGAGACCAGCAGGCAAAAATGCATCAGTTGATTTTAATTTCAGAAATAGATGTCTCAAGACACAAAGATGCTGAAGGCCCTTTTTGTAAATTAGCGAGTGAACCTTGTTTGACTGAGATTCTCCAGGACCTGCAACCTCTGCCCTTCTGCATGGTCCACTCAAGATGGCCAGGCTAAGTGGATCTGTCAACCGTGGGTACAGTCTTGACTCTGTTTTTAATGTCCTCTCTTGACAGTTGATCGATGTTTTCTTCTTCTTGTTCCTCTTCGCGGTGTGGATGGTGGCCTTCGGCGTGGCTAGGCAAGGGATCCTCAGGCAAAATGAGCAACGCTGGAGGTGGATATTCCGCTCCGTCATCTACGAGCCCTATCTGGCCATGTTTGGCCAGGTGCCTAGTGACGTGGACGGTAAGCCCAACTTGGCTCAAGTGGAAACAGCTGGGAGGAGGCAGTTTCCTGAATGAACCCCCAGGGCTGTCCCTCAGACCACAGCTTCAGAAGCATGTAGGTAAAATTGAGCCCAATACTACAGCTTGAAGACTAACCCCTCAAACCCTTTTCTTTGTCCCTAAGCAATATTTTATGACAGCTATGCAAACTGTGCCCAACATTTCTGTTTTTAAACCTTTTTGAAAATAGGGTTACTCGTATTTTCAATAGCAATGTGGCAATTGAAATCAACAAGACTCACTAGTTTAGAAACAAGTGTTGTAAATCGTACTCTTCTATATAACAGAGTGACTGGGCATCCATTCATTTCAGAAAAAGGGCAATGTTGAAAAATTCACATTGGAACCTGGAATTTAAACTTCCAACATTAGCCCACTGCCAACTGGTTTTTGGAGGCAGGCTAATGGTGGCACAGATGGCTGTAATTTGCCCACGCGCAGTTTACATTAGGAGAGTGTAGGGCTTATGCAAACTGTGTGTGTTTTGAATGAACTAGCTGAATTATCTTTATGATGCTACACAATAGCCTTGGCCTGTCATTTCCTGTTCTGCTGTGATAAAGCCATCCTGGTGGTTTCCCTGAGCTGGTGCCTGCCCCTCTTGGTCACATTTTCTCCATTGTCCTCCTGGCCTCATGCAGTCTCCTTGGCCCCCTCTGCTGAAGCCTCTTTCAAGATCCTAGAAACAGCTTTTTTTCATGCAACGGTGGAAAGACACCTTGATATTATCTCTCCCAATCTGCACACCATGCTTGCCATGTTTACATAAGCAGATGCATTTCATCCTCACGACAACCCTCCATGTCGGTGGTTTTAGTCCCATGTGGAAGCAGCATATGGGGATTTAAAGAGCAAGTGGCAGGCAGGGTTCAAATCCAGGTTAGCCACTAATGTACTGTGTACTCTCAGGAAGCAACTGGACCTTGCTGTCTTTCACTTCTATTATGGGTAAAACCAGCTTAGCATCTTCCCTATGGGGCATCTCACTGACAGCGTGACCTCATGTACACGCTCAGGGGAGGATCTCTGGCCCAGAGCAACTCCCAGAGACCAGACATTTATATTCCCTGCCCTCTTCTTTGAGATTTCTCAAATGCACCTCTGTGTGTCCAAATGAAAGGTCTTGGTGCTCCCTTCCACACTCAGACTTCCTCCGAGACCTGCATGCAAGGGTCTATTGCCACTGTAAACATGGTTGTGCATGTCAGAAGCCTCAATGTTGTCCTTGACACCTTCTCTGATTTCATTCCCCCATATCCAATTTTTCAGCTAGTTTTGTTGATTTTATCTCTTAAGTGTTTTTGAAATCTAGCTGTTTATTTACCATCTCCCCCCCAACCCCGCTGCCTCCCACAAGCCATCCTCATCACTTGTCTGCCTGATGTTTTGTCCTAACTTCCTTTTTATACCCCTCAGGCTCTGTGTTGCAGCCAGAGCTATCCTTTGATAAAGAGAATCAGATGTGTCATTCCTCTGCTTAAAACAGTCTGATGACTTCTCATCATTTTTAGTATCAAGATTTAAAAAATTAATATATTTGGTCACTGCACATCTTATTCTCTCATTTCCACTGATGTTTCCAATCCCCTCCCCCCCCAGCACAGGGCCTTTTTCTCTGTTGGGATGCTCTGAGCACCCACCCTCCCCCATTAGTTCATGGACTCAGTCCCTGCCTATCTAGAGATCCTTTGTTTTTGGCTAGCTGTTCCTGAATGAGCTGCCTCAGTTTCTGCCCACAGAGTACCTTGTGCATGTCCTTTTTAGCGCTTCCCATGGGCTGAGACATTAAACTTTGTGTGGTTGATTATCTGCCTATCCTAAGAGGCTCAAGCTTCCTGAGGGCAAAGAACATGTCCACTTGGCCCTTCCTTGTATCTGTATCGCAGCACAGTCCCTGGTCCATAGCAGCTGCTCATGACATGTGAATTGAGTGAATGAGCAGGTGAGTCTAAGGATTATACCTTGCTTGGATAAAATGCCTTAGAACAGTGCCTAAGACATTCATGACTATCATCTTGTGTCCCTGGGGATGCCATCACCCTCACTCCTCCGGGGGGTCCTCACTCTGCCTCTTGGTTTCTACATCCTCAGGTACCACGTATGACTTTGCCCACTGCACTTTCACTGGGAACGAGTCTAAGCCACTGTGTGTGGAGCTGGATGATCACAACCTGCCCCGGTTCCCCGAGTGGATTACCATCCCCCTAGTGTGCATCTATATGCTGTCTACCAACATCCTGCTGGTCAACCTGCTGGTTGCCATGTTTGGGTATGTATTCAGTCACATGTTCACCAGATGTCCACCCTGAGCCAGGTTCCATACCAGGCAGGGCTGGAGGCACCATAAGCATAGCAGTGAAGGCTCCCCCTTGAGGAACTTGTACTAGAGGTCTTTAGACTACACTAAAAATACAGTGTGTCCCTATAAGCTGAGCCTCATGGTTATGTAACACCAACCTGTGACAACCTCCGGTAAATCCAGACTGTATGTAGCATCCATTTAGCAATCTCTCCGAGTGCCATGACGTTGGCATGATGGTGCCTGAAGTGCAGTTCAACTCATTGCCAAGAGGCTTTAAGTTTCATGAGGCTTAGTGGTATGGATTCTAGAATTTATTGGACTCAGACTTTAGTTAGTAGCTGTTTTTAAAAATGCTAGTTTGATTTCAAAGAGCAGAGTCTGGAGAGTGACTCTCCTTTGGGGCTCATGTCTAATGAGGTTGAGGGGGAATTATATGGTGACAAATATTTTTATTGCCCTTGGTGATTCTTTTTAAACATATTTAGAAAATGATGTTTCCCATTTCTTCTTTATATTTCTTAGGAGAGTTTCCAAAAGTCCTGTGTGGTAGTTTCAGTGGGAGAACCTTAGTTTTATACTTTTCCTTTCAGGTAGTTATTTTACATTCATGAATCCCAGCACAGATAATTAACAAACACATATGAAAATTTCAGAAACTATTTGTTAAATCTTGGAGTAGAAGCTAATTCTTTATTTAAAACCAGAAACCCAGATGTTATGAAGGAGAAGATAAACACATTTGATTTCATAAAACCATTTTTTTATGGTAAAAGATAGCGCAGATAAAGTCAAATGATAAATGATAGATTTGGGAAATGTTTGCCATGCCTATGATGAACAAAGGCTTTTAATTCCTAATATGGAAAGAGCTCCTGCAGATTTATAAAAGAAAGGCAACCCCATTGAAAAACTGTCAGAGAAAACAAACAAGCAATTCAGAGAAGAACATTCAAATGGCCAGCAAACATATGTAAAGGGACTCAACCTTGTGGATAGGAAATTTCAAGATTAAAACAATGTGATACTGAGTTTGAAACTTTCAGATGAATGGAAGTTAAAGGAAGTCTCTGGTGTTGGGAATAACAAACTGGTGCTGGAAAGGGAATGTAAATTGCTTCCCACTTTTTGGAAAGGAATTTAAAAATAGCTATTAAAAGGAAAAACATACAAACCTTTGACCTAAATCTCTCACATCTGGGAATTTATCCTAAAGATATATGTACAAAGATGTTTACTGGATCACTGCTTGATGTCTATCAGAGGGGAATGATTAAATAAAGTGGGCTATATCCATACTATGGAATATTATGCAACTGTTAAAAGATAAAGTTAGATCTATATTTATTGACTTGCAAGGATAGTATTTTTAAAATATAAAAAGCAAATCACAGACTAATTTTGTGGTATAATCTTGTTTTCTAAAAAAAAAAGTCACCAAGAACTTCAAAAATCAAATATATGTTTCACTTGTTACAGTGATCACATATTAGTAATTTAGAAAATAAAATAAGGAAAAGACAATTGTCACATAGAGCCCTGAGATCCCCAAATGCACAGGACTACAGATGAGGACCACCTGCCTTTATTGGTTATATACCCCCGCCCAGACCCTCTGAGCAGGGCTGAATGGGGGCATACATCTCTGGGGACACCACACATCAAAGAGACTGAGCAGAGTGGCCATCTGGTCTCCCAGTGTCTGGAAATGTCTTCCTATGGAAGACATCTTCACTGTGGCCCAATTGATATTTCTAAAATGTCACTGTTCTGCTTAAAATTCTGGAAAGATTTTAGTATCTAGTAGTAGGGTAAAATTTCAGGCTCCTCAGCTTCCCCAAAAGGCCATTTGTGACCTGGCCTCTGAACACACCTCCAGGCTCATCCTCTGCTATCTGTCCCTTGCCAGGCATCCCTTGTGTTCATTCTTAAACAGGGTGATCTGTCATGCCTGATGCTTTACACAATGTCATTCTTCTGTCTGGATTACCTGTTCCATTTCCATTCTGACCTGCCGAGTCCCTACTTGCCCTCTACAAAGCCAAGCAGCATCCTTTGCCCCGAGTGGTCCTTCTTGGCCTCCCTACTTGTGTAGAGACACCTTGGGCCCCTCTTCTTAAACAATTAATCCCATGCAGTTCTGAAAAGGACTCATCAACTTCCTCTGCTTGCAGACTGTGAACTGCAAGGAGACTGTGCCTGTAATCTCAGCACTTGGCACTTCTTGGGTTTGATGAACAAAGAAAAAAAGGGTTCTTCTCTGTGTTTAGTTGATTATTCAGTTATTAGGTATGAGCTTAGCTTCCTGATGGATTATATACTGAGAAGGCATCAATGGTGAGTAACAAACCAGTAAGGGAATTGTCACATGCATGCATAACATCTGTTCCATACCAGGTACCTGGGCCACAAGGAGGATGTGACTGTTGGTATCAGTTGACCTTAACTGGGGTCCAGGAAGGGACTCGGGGATCCAGAAGCCTGTCTGACTCACAGGCAGCCAAAAAATGTCATGATGTCCAAGAGATATCCAAATGTTAGAGGAGCCCAGTCTTAGCTGGCAGAAGCAGCAGGTGATAATGACTGTGTATCCACCTGTAAGGAAGGATGAGCAGACCAATTCCAAACTTGAAGCAGATGTGAGGAGAAAATGGGGTAGCTTCGGGTCTTGCTTTACAGTGGTAAGATAGCTTATCTACACTGAATCATTCTGTACAAACTGACCATTAAATATGTCTACAGACATTAAACAAAAGACCAACAGTTCCCAATGCCGTGACCTTTGAGTTTGCGCTAACTCAGTAAATCTCAGCCAGGTACACAGTAGAATGTCATTTAGAGTTTTCCTGAATCTGTATGCTGTGAGCTATTCACAAAAGCCACTCATGAGAAACGTGTCACTTTTGGAATCTGTCACCTGCATTCTGATCAGGAAATGATAGAATTTGAAGCTGAGTGGACAGGAGTACCACTTGTTATAATCCGGTCAAGGAGATGAATGTCCTGCAGCTCAGCATCTGTAGTCCTGGTCACATGTCACCCACAGTAACTCAGGTCTCCTCCCCATGAGCCCGAGTCATTGCACCACACCCCACTGTTGCCCCATCCAGTGCTTCAAGACAACTTCGAGACATCCCTTTCCTTGGGTAGCCTCCTTGATTAGTCCCGGTTAAAACAGAGGCCATTTCCTTGTTAATACCTGTCTGGGAACTTGAGAGTGGCAAGAGACGCTGGCCTGTTGTGATCCTTAGGTCAAATCCTCGGAACATTGCTTCTGATCATTGTTAAAGTTGTTCAGGGCTGACTCTGTGAGCAGGTGGCCCCAGGCTGTGACCCCTGCCTGGCACCACATCAAAATGTTCACTTAAGAGCTTAATCATACACAATGGCAACCTTATTAACTGCAATGTAAGTGTACCTTCGGGAATTTTAAAGGAATATTAGAGTACTCTCAAGATGGTATTCAACAGTAAAAGGAAATTGATATGAACATTCGCGATTATTCCACATTAAAATTATTGATCACAGGCCCTGTGTGTCTCATTGAAGGCATGAAATCAGTAAATGACTTCAGGTTGTCTTAACAGGAGCTATGGCTCTTACAAGTGCTGCATTCTAAAGATAAATTCATCCAATGCAGTTCTGAAAAGGACTCATCAAATATGTCCTGATGTAGAATAATTTCTAAGAATAATTGTTTTTAAATCTTAGGAATATTGTATGTTTACTATAAAGATGCAGAAATGTAGAAATAAGAAAATAACTACCCGGTACTTTCTAAAGGTTTAGGTGCTACTTGAATGGGAAGTTATTGAATTGGGATGAAAAGAATAAAAAGAAGAGAACAGATCATTGTAATAATAACAATAACTAATGCATATTGAAGCGTTCCCAGGCTAGGCACAGGTCCAAGTTCTTTACTACCTCATTTAATTATTAATCATTTTTGTGTAGGTACAGCTTGATTGTCATTTTGCAAATAAGGAGTTAGAGGCAAAGGGAGATTAAGTCCCTGATGTTAAGGGAAGAGATGCCATGTAAATATACAGAAAGCCCCCAACATATGAATGAGTTCAATTTTGAGAGCATGCTTGTAAGTCCAGTTTGTTTTAAGCCCAACAGTTAGCCTAGGTACCCATAACACAATCAGCTATATAGTACTGTTCTGTATTTGACAGGCTATACTAACACCTGGTGGAGAGAAATGATACATAAAAAACCCAGATGTGCATCATTGAAGTTTGTAACTTGAAGGTTTGTATGTAGGGGACTTACTGTATATGATAAAATTATAATATAAACATCATAGAAAGACCATTTACAGAAGAGGGAGTTGTTAACTGTGAGAGAGTGTCAGTGGTGGGACTAGGATCAGCAGTAGTTACCAGGTGGGGATGATGTTTGCTTGGAAGACGACTGTGTAACTGGAGCTCGGAATAATGGTGGGAGAATGACAAGCAGGGGAGATAATGTTAGTCTGGGAAAAAATATCAGCAGCTGAGGAGAGTGGAAAGGCAAGCAGGGGTTAGGTTATGAAGACTCTTTTATAGCACATTTTGGACATTTTCCTGAAGACAAAGGGAAAATTTCCTGGGTCTTTATGCAGGTATATCACACAGTCTTCATTGTGTTACTCTGCTAGCAATATACTAACTTGAATTACTGCTTCACAAACCAGTGCAATGAAATTATTGTTGTCTCTTATTGTTGCTGCCATTGGTTTTTTTTTTACCTAGTTTTATTGATGTTGCTGAACAAGAGAGAAACCAAGATGTGCCAAACACTTAAACATACATACTGGGGCATCTGGAGGGAGCAAAAAATCAGCATCACTGTGGACCATGGGGCAAGAATGGTGATATTCCTGATGTGCAGGGGCAGGAGTGAAAACATTTGTGAAATGTTTGGAGGAGGTGTCCACCTGATAGAAATCTGGCTAATCAAGTTTCTTGTATTTCAATTTATTCTGCAATTCTGTCATTGTTTTGGTATCTACTTTTTCTTTGTGATTTTTTTGCAGACTTTGCATTCTGTTCTGTTGATCAGTCTTTCTACTTTGGTTTTTACTACCAAATGGCTCTGATTACTGAAGTTTTTTAAAAAAATCATTTTAACATCTGCTGTACAAGTTCCTCTCATTATTCTTATTCAAAACTCTCTTGGCTTTTCTTGTATATTTGATTGTACAAAGGAGCATACAACTCATCTTGTGAATCTTTTCTTCTTTCTCCTTCCCCCACAAAAATTTGTGAATTTTATTGTGATGATGTTAACTTTGTAGAATCATTTAGGGAAAGTTGGCATCTTACTATCCCCCTCAAAAGGTATGATCTCCATTTGTTCAAACATGTACATATATACAGTTTCTCACTATAGCTTTATGGTTTTTCATATGGTCTGGTATATTTCTTATTAATTTATTTCCAGTCATTTATGGTTGTAAGATACTTTTTCTATTATGTTTTTTCAATGTCTACTTTTTAATACGTAGGAAGGATATTAAAGTTTTTCTTATTTATTTTAGAACAAGTCTCAACTAAATTCTCTCTCTCTCTTTTCTTTTTATCATGTCATGAAAGGTTCCTCTTATTTCTTGTTTATTAAGCTCCTTTCTTCTACTTTTTTTCTAATCAGGAAAGGATGTTGAATGTTGCCAGAAGACTTTCTAGCAACTATTGAAATGATATTTTTCCTTTTGATCTAGTATTATGATGAATTATACAAATGATGAATTTTATAAGTATTCTTAATATTTAGTCATCCTTCTATTCTGCGGTCATGGCATATTATTCTTTTAACATACTTCTGGATTTCATTTATGTACAAAGCTATCTGAATTCTAAACGCCTGTTCTTTCTTATTAACATTTCCAATCTCAATGAATATCTGAAGTTTTGTTCCTCTGTGAGATCTTCTGCTTCCTCCTTCTTTCCTTCTCAGCTAAGTGAGCTCAGCTGGTTTCAAGAGATGGACCTCAGCTGTTACTGCAAAGCTCCAGCCAGCTGGATATTTGTCAGGGAAAGAACTCTGAAGGCACAAGATATCACTGGAGATGTAGTCAAAGGGGAACTTGTAGAATTCTCTCAGGGAAGTTGCCAGCTAGTCAGTGGTTGGTCAGTAGTTGGTGGGGAGACTTTGAGACTTTGAGAAACACCTGAGTTGGGGCAGGTGAGACTCTGGCATGAGAGATGGTCTCTAAGCCACTTCGATACTCAGTTTGCTGAGGGGAGCATGCACACACTGATACCACAAAGCCCTTTTCTGCAGAGCTCAGTCTCTCCTTTGCGTGATTTGAAAACAATGTCTTGAGAATATAAAAATTAGTTTAGCAAAGCTATTGGAAGCAATGCTCAATTATGAGCCTTCCCTGGAGAACTCTCATGTTGACTGAGTGGAATTGATTTGAGAAAAAAGAATGTTTCAGAAGCTGCTGTTGTACAGGGAAGCTGGACCTCAGGGCAGAAATAAATCTCAGCATGGCCAACCCTGGATGTACATTCCTTATGCAAAGTGACTCTTGGATATTAATGTCCAGTTATCAGCTAGCTCACCCAAGCCCCCCTGAAATGTGCATAAGGGTTTTTCACCATTTGCCTTAGGTCCACCTTTGCCCTGATGCTGCCATTCCAGCAGAAGTGTCCTTGTAGTTAACTGGGTTGTCCTGGGGAACAAATTGAACAGTGATATATGAGGCAGAGCTCTGTGAAATAGAGAATGATGCAAACACAAAACCTTATTTATGAGCACTGGCTTAAATATATTTTAGGTCAAGGATCATAGACTTTTTCTGTAAGAGTCAGTCAGTAGGGTCTTTACTTTGGTGACACTGCACCCATCCGCATCTCTTGCTTTGCAAAATGCGTTGTAAAAGCCATTCTCAGTTCATGGGCTGTACAAAAACAGCTGGGGGGAGGAGGCTGGATTTGGCTCTGGAATTGTAATTTGTCAATCCTATTCTAGATTACCTAGAATATATGAAATGTTTCTCCCTGACTCTGAGTGATCAGATAAACCACAATGCAATCTCTTCCTACTTGGAACTTTCTTGGCTATGTTCTACTCAGCTCTTCGAGGAAGAGAGGAAGGCCCACTTGCTGGAAAGAAAAACATCTAAGCATCCTGAATGTTCCTCCTTTCATAGGATCTTTTACTTCTGTTTGGATGAAACCTCAGAAAACAACATTTGATGCACTAAAATGCATACAGTTGTTTTGCTTGTGTTTGATTTTGGGCAGTCAGTAGAATCCATTTTTGGCTATATATAAAATTTTAAGTTGCTTCTAGGGACAATACTTTGAATGGTGGTAGTTGTTCTGTGATTTCCGGCAAGTTCTTAGCCTGGACTTCATTAATCTGGGACGTGTTGTCGTCCTGTCTCGGTGCAGCAGCAGAAGTGTGCAGTGCCCTTAAGTCAGCTGCACAACCAACTGGGAACTAGAGATGGTAGATAATGATGCTTGGTATTAGCCTCAATGCAACATACCTACATTTGGAAGAAATGCCGGGCTGACTGCTAGATTCAATTTGCTGCACTGTAGTACATCCCAGTCCTGGCTATTTTTCACCTAAAAAAATCTCCCACTCAGGGTTGATGTGAGGATCAGGTAACCATTTTACATGCCTCGTAGAGGAGCTTGCATATGGTAGATGTTCAATAAACATGCCTTCCCTTTGAAGATTTCACCCTGCACAAGAGGCACTTGCTACAAAAGTCTGCTGTACACAGAATCCAGGACCTAGTGTAGATCTCAGCGGTGTTGCATTTATTATTAAGCATCAAGATAAAGAAAACATATTCGAAATCATAGCCATTGTCTTTGCAGGTCAGTGTTTTGCATAGGTATCTGCTCTTAGCTTATAATATTTAAGTCTTAGATTAAAATGTACCCCTGAGCAAGAATGAGTTCTCACAACAAATGGAACCAGTTTCTGTGCCTGGTCTCTTCATTTAGGTTTAGCTTCTGAATATGTTACCCAGAATTTGGAGAATTTAATGCTTCCCCATTCAGGATTTGCTTATAGATATCTAACAGTTCATTGCTGCTGCTTTGGCTCTTGAAGGGATGATTTGATATTAGCAGTAAAATTGTCTTGGATGGTTGAACTTCATGAACTGTAAAATGCTTTGGAGTTATCTAAAATGGTAAGGTAGGAAGCAGTCCAATCAAATCCTTTTGAAATACAGAACAGCACAAACTCTTTTTTGAAATATAGTGTCACTTAAAACATTTCAGTTTCCCATGTGTGAGGTGGTCTCTCTAGTGGCAAAGCAAATAGATGCAGGGCCAAATTTCCAGGTCCAAATCCCAGCTCCATCACTTCCTAACTTGAAGACTCAGACAACTTACTTACCCGTATGTGTCTCCATTTCTTGACCTGTTGTAGATGATAACAGGACTTAACTCATAGAGTTGTTTGTAGATGAAATAAATTAAGCAGACTGCTTAGAACAGTGTCTGCTTTTTATAGTTTTGGGTTAATTTGTAACTGAAAGTCATTGGTATAGTCAGTTTTGAGATAGGACACAAAATAGACATTTTGAGGCTTAAAAAGTAAACTTAAAAAAAGAATAAAGGGCATCAAGATGTGATGCCAGAGATGACCGTCATTCGTGGTTGATCTATTTCCTGCTATTAATTTTGATTTGCATAATGAGATCACGTTATAAGTACAAGTTTGAACCTTATTATTTTCACTTAACATATAAGCAGCTCCCCAAAGTATAAACATTATTCATAAGTATAATTTTAATGGCTGCATAATGTAAACATATCGATTCACCATAACATGTGATGTATTTTCTTTGTCTTGAACATTTAGGTTGTTTCTTTCTCTTGGGGTAAGGGATGGGGGCAGCTGTTATCTATAGTGCTGGTGGCTAACAGCCACATCTATATATTCATTTATATATATTTTTCTCAGTATCTCCTTATTTTTTGGTTCCATTCCCAGAAGTAGAATCACTGGGTCAAAGGGATGAACATTTTAAAGGCTTTTCATAAGTACTATCTGTTTTCCCAGAGTGTTCACAATTAAAGGGGTATGTCATTCCTAAGAGAGTCAACTTCTTGGGCCTCTTTGTATCTAACACAATAACAGATGAAAAAAGAAACCCCTTGAAAAATCTTGAAATAAAAATAATTTTAAGGTTTATTGAACATTTTTTTTTTTTTGATGATTAAAAACAGACACCAAAAGCCAGACATGTTTTTGGCCCAGCATGAATTGAAGATCTCTGGTGCTGGGCTGTTCCCCTCTTCTGTCAGCATGGATTCTTCTCTTTTGTCTGGACTTAAGCTATTATAGTAATAGCTGAATACCAATATTACCATATTTGGCAATTAAATGATGAGGCGTGCAGAACGTTAAGCCTTGGCCTTCTCTCCCGTCTTGCTAGCTACACCGTGGGCACTGTCCAGGAGAACAATGACCAGGTCTGGAAGTTCCAGAGGTACTTCCTGGTGCAAGAGTATTGCAGTCGTCTCAACATCCCCTTCCCCTTTGTCGTCTTCGCTTACTTCTACATGGTGGTGAAGAAGTGTTTCAAGTGCTGCTGCAAGGAGAAAAATATGGAGTCTTCTGTCTGCTGTGAGTGGCTTCTCCGTTTGTACTTGAGATCAGACGCAGTGATTAATTACAGGGAAGGATGCCTGGTCCATATCTCAACAGGAAGGAATTATTCAGTTATTTCACTGCTCACATCTGTACATCTGTAACAATCAGGCATCAGGCCAGCCCATGAATTACTTGAGAGAAAGAGGGATTAAGAAAGCATTGTTGATCTGCCGGGATAGCCTTATTTGCAGGGTGGGGGGTGGTTTAACTTTTGGATGAGCATGATAATAATGTAAATAGTAGGTGGAACAAGCAGGATTCATGAGATATGAGATGGCATCAAATCGTAACTGTTTTTGCTTTTCATTGCTTCTGTGAAATTTACTCTCTAGGAAACTTTAATCCTAACTCCAGTGGGGTTTGTGATTTTCTGGTCATTCTTAGGGAAATGGAACTCTTAGGATTATTTTACTTGAGAAAACATTGTCTCAGTTTAGAAATTGGAAAGTGCAGTGTAATATAATAACCAGTCTATTAATTGCTACTCAGCGGTGAGTCTCCCCCTCATCTTCACCCCCCATCTCAAGCTGGTAAAGTCATCAGGAAGAGTGGGCAGTGGGCTGTTACCTCTCTTTCTGACTTCCCTACTCACCAGGTACAATGACTGACCCCCCATGGTTGGAGCACGAGGGTAAGGATGGGAAGAGGAGAAGAAAGCCCTGTGTCAATGGCACTATGCTAGGCTGTCCCATGCTGTCTGGCCCGGCACCTGTTTAAAACTTTTCTTTGATTGCATGAATACTCAGAGGTCCTTCAAAAGGTCCCTGGCTGGCCCCTCTAACCACAACGCCCAGGACTTGATAATGCTTTTTCAGTCATAAATTAGTATAGCTTTATTTATTTATATTTTTTTATGAAAGAGAAGACTCACAATGGCAAAAGTGCCTACAGCCCAGGATGACCAACTTGTCCTGGATTGCCAACGTTTTCCCATCTTAGTACTCAGAGTCCTGCATTCCAGACTATCAGTTATGGTGACCAGCCTGTGCATATTTGCCCAGGACTATCCCAATTGTAATCTGTATCCTGGGAACCCCCTTAGTTTCAGGGATTGCTGGGCACTTCACAAGGCCTCTGAGTCATAAAGTGGCCCCATGTGCTGCCAAGGGTTGTAGAGTTAATGACTCCGATTGGAGCAGGCTTTCATAACTGCAGGATTTTCATTTTCGGTTTCCTTCTTGTGGAAAAAAATACAGAAGGGCCATTTTAGGTATCTAAATATATCAGTTATACCTTATTGTGTAACAAACCTGAAACATGGTGGCTTGAAACACCTGCCATTTATTTGATCCATCTTTGGGCGGGGCCAGGCTGGGATCACTGGCCCCTGCTCCTAGAGGAATCGGTGATTAGCAGTTGGGCCATGGGCTGGCTGGTCCCGATGTCCACATGCACTCCCATGTAGGGTTTGTGGGCTGTCAGTGAGGAGCCTCAGTGTCATTCAGCTGCGGCTCCCATGATATCCAGTCTCTGGATTTCTTCAAAAAGCAGATGTTGCACTGTTTGGGGAATCTGTAAGAACTGCAAAGCACTGCCCCTGAGGCTTTGGCTCACGAGGTCAGGTGACGTCACTTCTGCTGTATTCTATTGGTCAAAGCGAGTCACAGGCCTGCCCAGATGGAGGCAGTGGAGGATGAGACTTCATCTCTTGGTGGGAAGAGTAGCCTGCACACTGGGTGGAAGAATCTGTGGCCCTGTTTGGCCACCTACCATACCAGATAACACCTGGACAAGCTAAATGCGCTGATCCTCTCAGAGTACCACGCACCTCAACACTGGCCTATCAAAAGAAGGCAAGCTTCTCACTGCCCTCCCCACCCCCAGATTCACAGCAGAAATGAGTGGTGCTATTGGTGCTTTCATGAACTCAACCGCCATTTTAAATTTAGGTAGTTCTGAGCAGTCCAACATATTCTTTGATGCCTTGAATAATTTGAAACAAATTTTGACAACTGCATTAACCCCTTGGAAATGCTCAGTATATGGGCTGACCCTGTTGTGACTTTCTTGAGTCTCACCAAACTTGGGCAATTCAGTCTTTAAGCAATAGCTTCTTCCTCGTACTCAGTACTTAGCTGACTTCGCTGCTCTTCCAAAATTGAAATATTTTCACAAGTAATTTGAAGATCTGGTATGTTTTTCATCCTTGGGAAAAAAATCTTTCCTAAGTGCATCCTTTCTGAGCAAGATCTGTGGTTGACGTGGTTGCTATAGAAATGTGTACCTGACTGGGTGCGGTGGCTCATGCCTATAATCCCAGCATTTTGGGAGGCTGAGGTGAGAGGATTGTCTGAGCCTGTGTGTTCGAGACCAGTCCAGGCAACTTGGCGAGACCTTATCTCTACAATAAATCAAAAAACGTAGCAGGGCATGGTGGCACATGCCTGTAGTTCCAGCTACTAGGAAGACTGAGGCGGAAGGATCACCTGAGCCCAGAAGGCCGAGGCTGTGGTGGCTGTGAGTGTGCCACTGCACTCCAGCCTAGGCAACAGAGTGAGACTCCAACTCAAAATAAATAAATACATAAATAAAAATATTAAAATAAAATAGAAATGTGTAATCTTGGGTCCAGAAAATGACCTTTAGCAATTTGGGATATAAATAAATTCTTTGAGATTTATAAATTCCTCATATAATCTTGTTCCCGGAGGGGAGAAAAAATGTCTTTTCCTCTACTCATCTTAGGTTCATGACTGAGGCTCCTATAATAAAAGACCAAATAACAAGGGAAAAACATACAGATGTACTTAATATTAGTTTTATGAAGCCTTCATAAGGAAATAAAGACCCAATGAAACAAACCTGAGTGTTTATTACAGTAGGCTTGGTGGGCAGTGGAGAGTTGTGGAGAAATATAGTACAAAAGAAGTCTGATCTACTAGTAATAAACTGGGGAAACGCAGCAAGGTCTGTGCATTCAGATTCCTCCCTGAGTCCCTGTATCTTTGGAGATGAAGATGTTCCTTTGCTTCAGGTATAAGGAGGGCACTCTCACGTGAGAGTCCTATGACCTGCATTAGGGGTGGGTCAGAAAATCCTTCCTGGATGGTATGATCTGCTTTAGGGGAGAAAGACAGGGAAAAGTCAGAGAAACATTTCTGATTCTGTGGTTTTCTTACATTTTGGGGGGCTTAAAATATTCAATATACATGGTGCCATATTTTTAGACAGTGTGTTCTAAACCCCATCCTCTCTTATACAAGTGGGAACCCCAAAAAACCAGAATTATCTTTTTTGGAGGACGAGCCCCTTATAGTACACTCAAAATTTGTTCCTCTGGATCAAAGTCAACCAAAACTTTTATCTAGAAGTTTTGAGGAGGTTGCATCACGATTTGCAGAAGAAATGTCCCAAGTTGTGGCAAACAGGTGACTGGTTCTTCCACTTTGACAACGCACCTGACCACACTGTGTTGAGTGTTCAGCAGTTTTTGACCAAAAACTTCATGACCTCCATGCCCCTCCCCCCCACTATTCACCCCATCTTGCCCTGAGCAACTTTTTATTTGTTTGTTTCCCTGGAAGAAAACAGTCCTCAAAGGGAAACATTTTGCTGATGTGGAAGAGGTGAAAAAACAGCAGAAGCACGAAAAGTTATCAAAATTGACGATTTCAAAAACTGTTTTGAGCAGTAGAAAAGCATCTTGATAGGTAGATTGCATCAAATGGAGAGTGCCGTGAAGGTGACTGAAGTTTAAATATGTAAGAATAAATACACAATTTTTATAAATAAATTCTGGTTTTAGGGGGTTTCTTCTTCATATTCTAGATAATCACTAGGAACCAATTTTTTAAAATCTCATAAAATGTCTAATAGGGGAATAAAAGTTAGAAAGGAACATCACTGAGTTCTTAAAAATTCCCAAAGTAAGAGCTTACCAACCTCATTTCCTGCCACAGTTCTCTTTGGAAGAGTTTTGTAAAACTTACCTGACATTACCTGCAGGTCTGAATTTTAAAATAGAGTGAGTGCAAGGATGAATGGAAATTGTGCATAGGCAAGAAAAACAAAGCATACAAAGAGGCAAACCTTCCATTAGCACCTAAAAAATAGTGTCAAAGCAGTCATCTTGCAGGAGGTGTTCAATCCCTCACAAATATTCACTCTCATTTCTGAGGGTACAGCCATGAACAGAGACACATGGGGCTGGGCTTGTGGGCCACGATCTTGCAGGAAGAGGATGAGAGAGGTCCACAGAGGGAGGAGGAAGTTAAGATAGATAAGATGAGAGGGAAAAAAAGAGTCCCCAGAACTGAGGGTTGTGGGAGACTAATGTGTCCCACAGCCAATTTCTAGCTCCACACAGACCCTCTCCCCCTGTCCTCAACCCACCATGTTTTAATGTGCCATCCTGAATCTGAGAGGGGAAAAAAAATGTAGACAGACATGGCAGCGTGAGAAATGGTGTCATGAATCTTGACATAAATCATAATACCTCTTTGATTGTCAGACAGAAGTGAGCTAAGAAACTCTCAGGGCCAGTTGGGAGAGTTCCTTAGGTCACCATGTAAAATTATGCCTTCTAAATCTTGATGCCCACACTTGTGACTTGGGGAGGAGCAGTCATCTTAGGGTGTTGGGTGAGGGACTAGAAGTCTTAACATGTGTCCCCCACTGGAGCACCACTGGGAAGACGAAAGATCTCTGTTTGATAGAAAATTGGGAGATGAGGACGTTTTGGGAAGCAGAAAATCTAAGGAGAATTTAATATAACTACCTAAAGGAATAGGGTTAGATTGTTCTTTTCCCCACATTGATTTTTGCCATGGTGAAATAGAATTCCTCTGCTCTGTTTATGCCTTGTTCCTGCTATTCACAGGTGTCATGTCTTCCAATGGCTACTGGATGTGTGTGTTGTACTATTTTTTTCCTCATGGTATATCATAAAACAGTCACTGACTGCCATCACTGGATTTATATTCCATATGGGAATGATCATTCCTGCGCTTTTAGTGCCACCCAAAATATTTTGAAGATTCAGAAAGTAAAAACATAAGTTTTACTAGCCTAGAGATGATAATTGGTGACAGTTAAGAAAAATTTAACTTGCCAAGAACCATTTTTTTGTGGGATTCTTTACACAGAAATGGAGACAAGACATTCATAAATATGAAGATTGGTTGTAACATACCTCTGTGCTCCCCCTATAGCTAAAGGACCCCTAAAGGCTGGTTTTCAGAATGTAAATGTACCGACCCCAAATCCTGTCATAGTTTAAAGAGTCATCACCGTCAACTCTTTTAACATTATTTTAAGACATTAAATGTCACTTTGGGGGTGTCATTAATGAGCACACATATGTAATTGTCTTTCCTAATGAGGAAAGTGTTTTGACAATTTGGGTAAGTTACTGTCTTTCTCCGCATCATTTTGCCTTGGAAGACAAAGTGAGTCTTTCTAACTAAAGAAATGAAAAGTCTTTATATCATGGATGGGATTAGAAGTACAGATCTGGAATTCGACTGTTCTCAGAGATAGAATCCAAATATCAGAGGCACTTAATGGCATGCCTCAGGGCCATCTTTGGTTCGGATTTGAATGAGTGTCTACAGGACCTGAAATAAAACTTTTGGGGCTAATCTATGACAGAGGCTTACAAATGTCATTTTAAAAAATGTGTCTGGAGGAAAAAACAATGGATAAAAGTTGTAGTAAGGAAGATTTTGACTCAGGATAAAGAAAAAAACAATATCTAACAATGAGCGCTATTTGGAAATGAAATGAGTTGCTCTGTGAGGTAGTGAATTGAATTGCCCAACACTAGTGGGATTCAGGTTGAGAATGGATAGATGGAGGTGGGGGGGTTTATATACAATAAAGGTTCACTCACCAAAGTTATACTGTGCTTAGTCCCAGGATCAGTGGGATCAGGAAACTCAGTGTGCAAGTGAGGTCAAATCAATGTTCCAGATTAGGGACAGGGTTGAGAAAGCAGGGGAAACTACATTATATTACCCCAAAATGTTTCTAATGATTAAAAACAGTATGAACATAGAATGGACACAAACTCCCCCAAATTGGCCACCAAAAGAAGGAGTTTTAGCTCGAGGGAGTAACCAGATAAGTATGGTGTTCATTTGGACCTGTCTCCCCAGTAGGCTTCTGAGAGAGTGATCTCACAATAATTGGAGAAACAGTGTGAACTGCTAACACATTCCTAAAGAGAAATTTCTAGATAAAGAATATGCCCACTTTGTATATTTCCTGATCCCTCCCCCGCCATCTCATCCCCCATTACTCTAAGGCTGTAAAAAAGGACAGTTTTTTCCAATCATAAAGGAGGCCTGTTTCTCCATATCCTTGCCAACACAAGAGGTAGTCATTATTTTAGACTCTGCTAATTTTCCAGTATGGTTGGTGAAAATTCTATGTCATCCTTTCAGCCAGCATTTCTTTGACTTCTTGTTCATTTGTTTTTCCTGCTCTTGGCCATCTGTGTCTGGGAGTATCTGTGCTTTTTGTGTTGATTTTTAAGTACTCCGCTTGAGCTTCTGCATATATTTTATTTGAAGAAAAGACAGTGGAAATTAATTTGCTAAGAAAAATACAGTTGAAAAAAATTTAGCTAAGAGTTATTTTGTAATAACTGTCATTTAGAATCAAACCCGTTATTTGCTATGTGGAATTAGCTTAAATCTAGCCACTTACATATTGGTTCTGTCTTCAACCTCCAATTCTTTTTAAATCCAGGGAGATCTTGTTATTGTTCCTAGACTCTAATATGCTGATGAATAAATTTGAATGGTAATTTTGAAAGTAAAATCTACATAAATTTATTCCAAGTGGACATCTGCATAAACATATGTGCTTTTCCATCCCTGTGAATTCCTGTGAGGTTTGATGTCTGTTGCATTTGTACCTTAAACATAGGTGACATGTTGCCTGTTCTTTTGTTTTCTGTCATCTGAAAGGCTCAGGCACTATAAGAATTGAGCTAAAAGTCTTCCTGGAACATGTCCTAGGCCAATATTACAACATACCAAACTTAGGTGTATTTTCTTTGCGGTCCACATGCAGTTTGCACGTTTCAGGATTACAGGAACAATGTCTTGGGTTATTTTCCTCTCCTTCAAAGTTCCTATCCCAGTTTTAGGTTGAGAGTAAGTATGAAATCTATCAGTAATTGCCCACCTGAATGGTTTAGCATTTTTACATACTCGAAATGGAAGTTGACCACATATCAAATGTGAAAACTAAATATATTAGCGGAATGATTTTGCTAAATGCACAGATAAAATTTGGGTCAGTCTCTGTTTATAATAAAGATTGCATTCCTATTCCACGCAGGCAGTTTTAACTCCTCATTGTCACTGAGAAAGCCATTAGTGTTCCATCGCTCTGATGTTGTCACTAGTAAGCAACACTAGTCAGATCAGCCTGCACAGGACAAATTTAATTCTTCTAGTTCCAAAGTCTCACAAAATGCCCAGCAGATCTTGATTTAGGAGTCCAGGGGCAAATGAAACAATTTGAATGTTTTTCTTTCTCATTATTCAAGGTTTCAAAAATGAGGACAACGAGACTCTGGCATGGGAGGGTGTCATGAAGGAAAATTACCTTGTCAAGATCAACACGAAAGCCAATGATACTTCAGAGGAGTACGTCAGTCATTCATTTGTGCTTCACAAGGCTCCTTTTGTATGCATAAGCTGGTAGAACTGGGCAGCTTATTTGAGCAAACTTGGTATAGAGCATTTTCAACAGAAAATAATAGCTCCACAAGGATACTACCCAGGCAATTGAAGATGACAAACACATAAGTGTGCACCAGTCTTTCAAGAGCCACCCGCCTATTATGCTTTAAGACTCTGGGGGAGAAAAAGGTATTTGGATCCTTTAGTGCAGGGCCAGGGAACCAGGTGTCAAGAGGGCAGGTCCCCTTGCTGCGGCTGCAGAGGTGGGTTCTAGCAAGACTCACAGGTCACGGGCAATTGACATTCTCTTGCAGGTACCACACACTTACTTATCTCTGTGGTGAAGTATAGAGATGCAAAGATAGGAAAGCCATTTGATTGATTTGTTACAGGCTGTCCCTGAAAAATCCTGGATATCATTTGTAAATCACATGGAGTTGTTATAAACGTTCATGCGATTCATAGATACATTTATCAAACATCTTATAGAAATAGATAAGTTAAGCTAAGTCCATAGGTGATTCATAAGTAATGTGTTATAAAGTCTATAGAAGCGTGCTCTCCCATTGTGAAGGTTAACATTCCTCACTGACAGCTGTCAGTCTTCCTGAGAGTTCAAAACACACCTGAAGATTCACTCTAACAAAATATGAGTCTATATAAGCACAACTAATGCCTTTGTTAGGTTCAACACAGCACTTGGAAGAAGCAGGGGCTGTTCATTCTCTTTGAGCCATAAAGAGGACCATGCACGCTCTCCTTTGTCCCCAGATTCCAAGATCTTGGTTTTGGAAGGGAAGGACAGACCTTACAAGTCATCTTTCACCACCCTGTCAGCAGAGGTAGCATTTTATGTGCTGTCCTTTTAGTTGGGGTGACAGAGGAACTTGGCTTTCTTTGGGTATTAAGAAGAAAATCAGAAAGAAAGAAAAATGCATTTGACTCTTGATTTAGCTGAAAGTGAAAATCACCAGTATTCTGTACTTTAAAAGACTTCAAAATAGAGTCTAATAACCCTCTCTCAGCCTCTTTTTCTCTTGTTTGCTTTTTTTTTTAAATTTCCTTGCAGAATGAGGCATCGGTTTAGACAACTGGATACAAAGGTATGGTTCTGTTTATAATTTGAGAATTATTTTTTTGTCACTTATCTCTTTTGGCTTTCAGTTGGAGGCCAGTGGTTATGGTCAGAACATAAAAGAAGTTAGGCTGGGTACAGTGACTCACACCTGTAATCCCAGCACTTTGGGAGATGGAGGCAAGAGGATTGCCTGAGCCCAGGAATTTGAGGCCAGCCTGGGCAACTTGACGAGACTTCATTTCTACAATAAATAAAGATATCTGCTGGGTGTGGTGGCTCACACTTGTAGTCCCAACTACTTGGAAGGCTGAGTTAGAAGGATCGCCTGAGCCCAGCAGGTTGAGGCCGTGGTAGCATGCCACTGCACTCCAGTCAGTGGGTGACAGAGTGAGACTCAGACTCAAAAAAACAAAAACATAAAAGAAACTACATTTTAAAAAATCGATGTGACTGTTTTGTATTCAGTTTTCTTCATTTGCTGTATAAGAGCTGGGTGATGGGGTTAAATTGCTTCTAGTACTCTCAACCCATCTGGGGAAAAGTCTTGAAGTCCCACTTTCATGATCTCTAAGATCTCTGTCTCTGTCTGACTCAGGGCCCCCTCTTCTGTTTCTTTCAGCTGTGGAGGCAGTAAGGATGCTTGCAATTATAGGGAATACCAGAAAGGCCCCAAAGAGTTTTTTGGGAGTGAGCACTTCTATGTGAGGCTTTGTTACTTGAACATTTGCAGCCACTCTGATTTGTTACCTATGTTAAGTGAAGGGTGTTGCAAATGCATGCACATATATGTGAACACCTGGCATAGAAGGGGTGGGCCCATCACCACTCTGAGTTGGGTAACTGGAAATTACCGTCAGGTAATTACAGCTGATTCATATATGCTAGATCCCTGTGAGGTTGTGAAGAGCAGGTGATACTTGATATTCTGTCATGGTATTTTGAGAATGGCATCCTTAATGATGACATTCATAGACTCCCAGGATTGTGCTGTTTGATTACTAGATGATAACCCATCTAGCTTGGCAAAATCTCCAGCACCTGGTACCTCATCCATAGTAGGGCCTCAATAAATGTTTGTTGAATGAGTACATGAACTAAAGGTGCTCTTTGCAGAACGCTCATGTGAGAATTTATCTGTTCACAGTTTCCTGTTTATCTATTTATGTGTTATTTACCCCCAGTGTTTTAAAAAATTGAGGCAGTAGTCAACA
>CAUYQG010177773.1:0-17837 GCA_963574415.1 Tarsius wallacei
CTGGGCAACTTGGCGAGACCTCATCTCTACAATAAATCAAAAAATTAGCCGGGCGTGATAGCGCACGCCTGTAGTTCCAGCTACTTGGAAGGCTGAGGCGGAAGGATCGCCGGAGCCCAGCAGGTCGAGGCTGCGGTGGCCGGGGGCGGCCACTGCACTCCAGTTTGGGAGACGGAGTGAGACTCCAACTCAAAAAAAAAAAAAAATAGAAAGGTTAATGGTAGTCAATATCTCTCTGGGGACAGGGGGGCACACCTCTTCAACAAGGGTACCTGCACAATGTATATTTGTATACCTAGCCCTTAACTGTTCTCCACAATTTTAAAATTAAAAAAATTAAAAATTTTAAAAATTTTAAAAAATAAAAATAGAGAGGTGTAAATGGCAGGTATAAATCTCATCTCATCAATAGTTAAATACATTTAAATGAATTAAACATTCCAACAAAGAAAGATTGTTGGAAAAAATAAAATGCAAAAGTTTCACTTATATGATGCCTACTGAGGAGCAAAAATCATTTAATCAAATAAATAAATGGAAATAAAAGGATGGAAAAAGAAACATTGTGGAAACTAACAAAAACTGCTGGAGTGGCTTTATGTAAAAAAGACTGACAAAAACTGTCACTAGAGAAAAAGAGGTACATTGGAGGCAAGGTGCAGGGCACATTTTGCAGGCAAGGAATGCTGGCAGTGATGGCACAGTCTTGATCAGCTCCTCCTCACCCTGAAGTTTGTTTTCCATGATGCAGGCTGCAGCTCTCCCAGTCCCAGGTCTGCAGTGTGGCTCTGGAAGTCATTTCTGGGATCTCTGGCTTGAGTTTGCTTCCTCAGCCCTACCGAATGTTCTATGGTGAGCAGGTATATGTGAACCTACCCAAAAGGCTGAGGGAGCTGAGAGGTGGAAGAAAGAGGTTGACAAATCCAGTTTCTTAGAAGGAAACATTTAATAGGAACAGAAGTGATGTCTTGGGGGCTGCAAGGCTTAGATCCCTCTACCAGCCCTCAGAAAGTATCCTGTATATAGCAACCTTTTTGGTTAAGCATGTGCAGCTGGTCATGTGCAGCTGGTCAGATATTCTTGTGAAACTTGTCACCACTGGGGAGGTCAGATGAACAATTTCATGAGGGGTTAACCATGCTATGGGCATTGTTTCTTCATAAGGAGTTATTTATGCTACAGATAGTGTCTAAGGATCTTGCTGCAAGTGCAACAGTCAAAATTGTTCATCATAGGGGTTTTTCTTCAAGATGTTGCCATTCTTGCCATGCAACTGGCTGTTTTCCTATGCCAGAAAATCATGGAGCTAAAATATACCCTTTAGTAAGGCTTATTCTCCTAAAAAGGAATGCTGAAGAGAATGCTGTTATCTGCCACTAAAAACTTTAAAAGTACACTAAATAGGGCAACCCCTTCGGGTCCCCTCCCACTGTGGGAGCTTTTCTGTCCTCTCAATAAATCCTGCATTCTCACTTTAAAAAAGAAAAAAACTATACTAAATATATCAAAGATAGTTGTGGGCAAGAAAATCTAAAGGAAACTGGAATAGGAATCTCTCACCGCCAGGCTCGGTGGCTCAGCCTGTAATCCCGCGCTTTGGGAGGCTGAGGTGAGTGGATTGCCCAAGTCCGTGGGTTCGAGACCCGCCTGGGCAACTTAGCGAGACCTCATCTCTACAATAAATCAAAAAATTAGCCAGGCGTGGTAGCGCGTGCCTGTAGTTCCAGCTACTTGGAAGACGGAGGCGGAAGGATCACCGAGACCAGCAGGTCGAGGCTGCGGTGGCCAGGAGCGTGCCACTGCACTCCAGTCTGGGAGACAGAGTGAGACTCCAACTCACAAAAATGAATAAATAAAAAATAAAAACAAATAAAAACACCCATCTTGAATGTAAAATGGTTTAGTCACTGTGGAAAATAGTAGTTCCCCCAAAAAGTTAAACCTATAATTACCAGCAATTCCGCTCCTAAGTATATACCCAAAATAACCGAAAACATATGCTTATACAAAAATATGTACACAATATTCAGAGAAACATTATTGAAAAGAAACAGCCCAAATGTCCAGTAACTGATGGATGGATAAACAAAATGTGGTATATCCCCACAAGGAAGCATTATTCGGCAATACAAAGGAATGAAGTCCTGATATATGCTCGGACATGAATGGACCTTGAAAACATTATGCTAACTGAAAGAAGCTAGCCACATATTTATGGTTCCATTTATACAAAATGTCCAGAATAAACAAATCCATAGAGACAGAAAATAGATTGCCAGGGAATGACAGAAAGGAAGATAAGTGTGAGGCTTCTTTTTGGAATGAACATATTCTAGAATCAGATAGAAGTGATGGCTGCACAACATAGTGAGTATACTAAAAACCACTGAATTGGACACTTTAAAATGGTGACTTTCTGTTATGTGAATTATAGCTCAAAAAATTCATCTTTGGTTCCATATATAGTTCTTGAAGAAGCAAAAAAAAAATGTGTATATATATTTATATATGTTTGAATAAATATGTGCTATTTATAAATAACAGATTAATTCTGCTTTTGATTCATGTCCTTATAATTATATTTTAGCTGTAGGAAGTCAAACATTTATGCTTTTTTGCCTGTAGTTTGAGTTTTTTTCTAAGGATACCTATTATGAATTGAATGCTTATATGTCCCCAAAATCTATAAGTTGGAACTTTACCCACTAATGTAATGGTATCAGGAGGTGGGGTCTTGGGAGGGGATTAGGATAATATGAAGTAATGGGGATGGAGCCCTCATGAGTGAGATTAGCGTCCTCCTGAGAAAGCTTGCTTGCTCTCTTGGCCATGTGAAAACCCTGGTACAGTGTCAGAGAGGACTACACCAGGATGTGAACAGTAGGCAGGATTACGGGGCTGTAGTGAAGGCTTGGCTGCTCCAGGGAGACAGCAGAACTCAGGCCTGACAGACCCATGAACTGGAAACTCAGAGTGATGACCGCCAAAAGTGAAGGTTGCCTCTGCCCAGCTGAAGCCACACACCACAGGTCTGGTGGTCAGTGCTGCTCTGAGAGCTGTCACTAAGGACAACAGGCACAAGCAAAGGGCATCAGACCTGGAATGAGGCTCTCGGGGTCCACCCGGCCGCTTACTCCCTCCATGTACTCCTGGACAAGCCTCTTTCACCCTCAGGCCTCTGTCTTCCCTTCTGTAAAAGAGACAATGTGGCCAGGTCAGTGTTTTTCAATCTGAGTCCTCTGGACCTCCAGGAATCCAAGGCTGTATGGCAGGGGAAGCTCTACTTTTATCAGGTGTCTTTGTAAGAGTTTGCTGGGGGAAAAAAATAAATAGAAGTGTGCCATTGATTAAAGATAAGAAAAAGACAGGGTGAAGTTGAAAGCCACCGCACTCCATGATGCTTAAGCTCCCTCTCTGCCTTCACTTTGAACATCCTGATCTCAGAGTCAGTGAAGCCACGGCCGTAGAATCACTCTCACTCATGTCGAAGGCATGTGAAGAATCTGCAGTTATGTTCCATCCTGTGGCTGGCTAACCATAGGGAAACCGTCCTTGTATCAGATGTCACACTAATTGTCACTCGGTCATCTTCTTGCCCAGAAGGGGCGTCATTGTCAAGGAAGGGTGGTGTTGGCGGTGTTGACACCAACCAGTGAATCCAGATGGAACGTGAACAATCAGTCAGTCACTCAGACTTGAAGCCCAAGCAGAGAGGGCCCTGGGATAGGGGCATGGGGCTGGGAGTGAGCGTGGGTCTGAGAAAGGGCTGTGCCAGGGTCCTCTTAACTCCACCTTCCTGACCTGTAATCCCCCACAGAACAACCAAAACAATCTAGTGCCATTGTGGCTCCCTTGAAATATGTGTGAAAAAGAAAGTGCCCTAGCCATGGGAGGCTGTAATCCTTCGGGGGATGGAGGTACCTAAGGGGGCAAGGAAGACAGTCCCATGGGATGGGGGCAGCTTCTGCCCAACTCCATCTGACCACTGCCATGAGGAAGTGCAGACCCAAGGTTGCCAGATCTCATTTTTCAAGAAAAACCAAAATCATGGGCTTTTATGTAAAATTTTCCAATTTTTAAAATACTTTGCATGTCGAACAAAACATCTTGCTGGGCCAGAACGGATCCACTGGCCACCAGTTTGTGATCCCTGAATGCCAAATGAATGACCCCATTTTAATCAAAACACCAAGAAAATTAGATTAAAAGTTCTATGTTAGAGATTTCTAATTTCCAAATCAGATAAAAATTTCTATACTCCTGAGAATTTGGCCTTTAGAAGCACACAACTTACGACTTATTGCTATGTATGCAACAGTTAGGTGCCTACTGTGTGCCAGGTACAGAGAAGATTCTAGAATGTTGACATTTTCTCATCTCCTCTCTGACCACGGACCTCCCTTTCTTGCTGGCTCCATGCGTTAGGTTTTTGATATATGGGAACGTGGGAAGAAAGGAAACACAAGGGAGGCGAATACATAGGCCTGGAATAAAAGTTTGGCAAGTGTCTGTCTCATGCCACAAGCGAGGGTAAATTGATGCCTCCAAATCCACCATTTTTTTACCCTCAGCAGCTAGCCCAGAACACATCACATAGTTATCAAAGGTCCAGCAACGATAACGACATATGCTGATTGATCACCCATCACATGCCAGCCCCAGTGGTGTTATTATTACGTTACTGGGCTGTGAATTTTCATCCTCATTACATTTCTATGATTCATGGACCTCCTCTTATTACATGAGGAAACTGAGTCTGAGTAACTTGCTCAAGGTCACAGAGCTCTCAAGCGGTGGGCCTGGGATTTTAATCAAGACGTGCCTGACTCCAGAACACACTTTTTTTTTTGAGTCAGAGTCTCTCTCTGCCACCCAGACTGGAGTGCAGTGGCACGCTCCCGGCCACCGCAGCCTCGACCTGCTGGGCTCAGGCAATCCTTCCGCCTCAGCCTTCCAAGTAGCTGGAACTATAGGCGTGCGCTACCACACCCGGCTAGTTTTTGATTTATTGTAGAGACGAGGTCTTGCCAAGTTGCCCAGGTGGGTCTCGAACCCGCGGGCTCAGGCAATCCACTCGCCTTGGCCTCCCAAAGTATTGGGATTACAGGTTGAGCCACCAAGCCCAGCCCAGAGCACACATTTTTGACATTACACTGAATGAGTGAGTGACCCAGTGAGTGAGTGAGCGAACAAGTGAGCAAGACAGCAAGCGAGCTAAGACCCTTTTCTCCTCATCTTTCACCCTCCATTCCCACTCTGTCCTCCCAAAATACGTGCTGGTTCTGAGACTTAAAGACTCGAGTTACATTTTTTGCAAATTTCCCAGCGAAACCTTAGGGCCGTCACTCCCCTTAGTGCCTAAGTGTCTCAGGGCACTGCCATCTGCTGTGGGTCCCTTCGGGAGCTGTCCAAGTTTAGAGACTCTCTTAGCTCTCTTCCCGCCACACTGATAGACTCAGGATCATTTGCCTTGGAAATAAGTAGCGTGATGGGGAAGGATTTGAGAAAACAGCATGTTTTATGGATCAAGGAGGGTTATTATTTACCAGTGTGCTCATTTCTGTTATTTTTTTCTGTACCCTAGTGTATAATCAGAGCTCATAAAAGTGCTACCGTGTGGGAGGTCTCCATTTCCTCCCGATTAAGCATCCCCAGATGTTCACAGACCCTAACGCTTCATGCCTGCCCCCAGATTTGGTTCACTTTCCAGCCTCACTGTTCCTCTGTGCTTCAGCTGAAGAGCTCAGCATGTCACACCCTGTGGTTGACGAATCAGTCATCATTCCCCAACACTGCAACTCAACGTCTGCCTTAAAGTCTGTTTTCTCCTTGATGTGGTCAGGTGTCTGCTGTCTGCTCTGATTCAGAAATCCCTCTTTTATGAGAACCTGACTCCCAACTGCAGATGGGTTTCCTTGTTGCTTTTGAATCCCACTGACAGCACTCCTTTGGTGCAATCAGAGAAGTCCCTGGGTGGTGCATGCTGACCTGATGGCTAGGCAGGGGTTCATCAAATATTTTTATACATTGTAGTCGGCAAACTCTTAATTTCAGCAGATGCTATGACAAATTGAGGAAACACTGTGTTCCTCCAGATGGGTCCAATAGCCTATTTTTTTGCAAAGTGTCATGCCCAAAGGATACTCAGGATGGCCCAAGCAGGAATCTCTTTAAATTCCTCCCAAATTCACCCAAGGACCAACTCCATGGGCATATGGCTCTTGCTTGAAGGCTTTGGCCTTCTTAACCTCAAAAAGGACACTGCAGGGTCTTAGAATGACCTAAGACTTGGAGTCTGCAGAACTGGGGTCAGAGTCCCACTCTGCCATGAACTAGTTCTGTGATAAAAGTTGCTGAATTTGGAGACTTCATTTTCATCACTTATTAAACGAGAAGAACAAAGACAAAAATTACCTCACAAAATTATTGTGAGAATTAAATGTTAGCTTGTGCGAATGACCTTGAGACAGAGTAGGCATTCATCAAATATTAAGTAAATTCTGAAATGAAAGAATGAAGATAATCCCTTTCATTTTCCCTTCTCACCGTTAGGTAAAAGAAACAGTGTCACCTCAAGCAAGGAGCCTGCACCCAAGCCCAAGAATGACTCTCTATAGGCATGATGGTGGAACTCGGGCCATCCCAGATCTGGTTTCTTGTCTCTACCTGGTAGAGGTAGGTCATCAAGGGTTTCTGAGTGAGGGAAGGAACTGATATGAACGCTTGAAATGTGTCAGTCTTGGAGTGGCACATACGTGTGTTGGAGAGAAGTACCCAAGGCGGAGAAACTGAAGTGGAGACACCGGCTGGTAGTAGTAGGCAACTCTGAAGGCATGGATGCCATTGTCCAAAGAGAGAATGTTGAGATAGAGAAGAACAGTGCTAAGGACAAATCCTCAGGGGACACTCAAGGACTAGGAGATAGATAGGAGCACCGGAGGAGAAGGCAGAACAGACTCATTCTGAGAGGGAGGGGGAGAACCAGCCTCCCTGGATAATAGACACAGGCGAAGAAATTTTCCAAAAGGAAAGTGTGATAACAGGATCACACGCTGAGCTTTTGTTGTGAGATAAGAACTGAGCAAGAGACTTGAATTGGATGTCCAACGGCAACCTCCCTCCTCCCGTCCACCACCTGCCCATCAGTGCCCGTCTTCCTTTTCCGTGGTCCTCCTCTGCCAATCATAGCTTATCTCTCCTCTGAACTCCAGGTCTCCTCCCCTTCTGCCTCCTGGCTCTTTCAGTCTACCCTCTCCTCTCTTAATCCTCAGCCAATAAAGAGACTCGACTCTTCTGTTTTAAAAATACAAACAGGCCCATCTCCCTCAAATCTACATCTGAATGCAAATCTTGCCCTCAATCTCTATGCTGCCACATTCAAGTTCTTTGGGAAAGTTAGTTGTATCTATTTTGTCTCCTTTCATGCATTCTTTACTGCTGCCCTTCACCAGAGCTGTCCTCGTCATGGTCACCGATGGTCTCTACACCGTGCTGTCCAATAGGCAATTTTCTGTCTGTATCTTATCTGGCCTCTGAGAGTCATTTGATAATATTAATAACTCTCTTTTGCTTACGATCTTCTCCTTTCGTTCTTCTGAGACACTGCTGCTTCCTGTTTCTCCTCTCTGTGTGTTCTCTCTCTTCTACCTTGAGGTCTGTCCTCAGTCTTCTGCTCTCCTCATGTGGTATGGCCCCTCTACGCATCCTTGTCTAGGTCCGTGTGCCACCACCACCTTTATGCTGATGAGTCCCAGACCATGTCTCCGGGCCCAGGCTTCTCCATTCAATGGAAACTAATTGTCTCCTGGATAATTCAACTTTTATTCAACACACACTTACATGCTATGTGGCAGGTTTTGCTCTAAGCCCTTTCTAAAATGTTAGCTTACTCTCAGCCCCATGTGCTATGGTTTGAGTGTTTATCTCCTCCCAAATTCATGGTGGAATGTAACAGAATTTTGTCATCATAACAGAATGAAGAGCTGGAAATTTTAAGAGTTCATTGAGCCACGAGGGCTCTGCCTTCATGAATGGATTAATGCAAGGAGTGGACTCATTACCGAAAAGTGGATTCCTTATAAAAGGACAAGTTCAGTTCTTTCTTGCTGTCTTTCACTCTGTCTTTTGGAATGACACAGCATATGTTGCCAGATGTCAGCGCCTTCCCATGGAAATTTCCAGCTCCCTTAACTGTGAGCCAGTCAATTTCTGTTCTGTGTAAATTACTCAGTTTCAAGTATTCTGTTACAGCAGCACAAAATGGACTAAGACACCATCCAAAGGTGAAAATTGCCACGACCAAACCTGAACTCATCCTCTGTCTACTAACCATCCTTCTCCTTTTGAGGTTAGTCTTATAGAAAGCCATCCACCATTCACGCAACTGCTCTGGCCAGAGACGAATGGCTCCTCCTAGACACACATCTCCTGCACCACACCATCCCTTGGTCCTTCTGCTCCAGAAGGTCCTTTCGGCTCCCTCATGAGCTAGTCCCAAGACCTGCTCATCCCACCTCTTTATCGTCCCCTGTCCCCCATTCACCGCCACTACTTTCAATTCTGCCCTTCATCACATCTGACCTAGATTCTCCAGCTTTCTGGAGTCTCCTGCTTCTGATGCTTTCCAATATGTCCCTCTAATATGCAATCTGATCCTGTGACCACTTATGCCCTCTGCCCAGCTTAAAGTCCTCCCATTTCTCCCCATGCATAAAACTCTAAGTCATAGGAAGTAAGATTGGAAGGTCCGAGTAGGCTCCAAGATGGCTGCCTCATGTTTCTGCACATTACTACTAAGAGTTTCCTCTTTTTCTCTCAAGAGTCTTCTTTATTCTGTTTGACCCCCACCTTGGTGCTCTCATAGCACAATTATATATCTCAATTGCTGCATGTATTGTTCTGTCTTTTCATTGTCAATTCATTTGCTAGTCTCATCCACCAGCTGTAAGCTTCTTAAGAGGAGGGATTAAGCATTATTGACCTGTCTCTCCAGTACTCAGTAAGCTCCTGTTGAATGAACGAACATGTGAATAGATGACAACAATTGAGTGGTATTATAATTAAATAATTGAGTGTTTGAGGATGTGAAATTCTAGGATCAATCTACTTCAGATATCAACTGTCATTTACAAGATCTGTGACCTTAGGAAATTTCCTAACGCCCTATGGCTCAGTTTTCTTGTCTATACAATTAAGATGAGTAGAAGAACCCATGGGTTCGATGTGGTAATTAAATTAGATACTCTGTAAGCCATTAGCAAAATATCTAACACATAATAAATAGGTTTTTCATAAATGTTTGCTATTATCATTTTTAAATTGGGAAATCAATTGCTTTGAGGTATCCAAAGTACTTTTTTAAAATGAAGATTGAGCACTCTTTTTGAAAAAGCTGTTATTAATTTTAATACTTTCTGTGAATTGTCATTATTGCTGTTAATTTGTAGAGCTAAGACTTGATTTCTAGCAAAGAAGAGTTCATCCCCGCTTTTGGCATAATTATCACAACTTCCAAAAAAAGAGGAGATGAATTAATCAGATGGTCTTACCCTGTTGGAGGCCCCAGATTCAGATGATGGGAGGATATCATCTTTCATTCCAAGAACTAGGGGGGGAGGTGGGAATGTTGCCACTCGCTTACTCTTACTGCTGTTTCCTGAGTCAGAAGAAGATCAAGGTCTGTACATTTATCCGTACCCCAGAGACCCACTACATGTTTCCACCCTTATTCTCTAGCACATTCAGGGACAGCTCTTTCTTTCTCTGGTAGGAATGGGCATGGAGGTGCAAAGGTATTTAATGTTTGCAAAAGCAACGCTGTGAAAACTTCAGACCATTTAAATATAACTAAGATTAAATACAAATAATTTCTGACCTACCCACAGATTTGGAATACACAGGTGAGAAATAGCCCCTTCAAGCCTACAGGAAAACTGACAGTAGAATTTTGAAAGCCTGTCTTGGCTACTGAGGTAGTATCACAAACTTAGGTGACAAACCACTGATCAGCTCAATTTCTTCTATTTATACCCCATTTACCTGCATGAACATTTATGTTTGGACCCAATCCAGTTGTTGCTACTACCAGATGGTTTATAGATGCATGCCGAGACGCATTCCCAGAAGTAACATCTGGAAATCTTTGGATCACATTCTTCTTGCTAAAATATCCCTGGGGGAGCAGGGGCCTCACAAAGAGAAAAATCCAAAACTTTAATGGTTTATTGTGAAGGACATGAGATATTAAAGGTTTTCTGTCTTAATTAAAACTTCCAGAGAACAAAACAGTAAGTGACCTAAAATTCTAATTGCAAAAGCACGAATGCGATATATAACGGAGTATCGTCTTTTAAGTTTTATTATGAAGATGTCATTCTTCATCTTTATGAGACTGAAGATTATAAGGGCATCATTTTTAATACACGTTTATGAAAATGTCCAACCACTCGAGAGATCTGCACTCAAATTGCCTAACAGTGGTAACAGATTTGCACTGACTTTCCACAGTACGTTTGTACTAAGGGACCTGGGACAAACAACCTTCCTGAATTGTTGCAAGGTTGAATGAGACAATGTCCATGAAAGAACTTTGCAAAAAACTTTAGAAACTGAAAATGGCTGCATTAACACTTAATTAGTCCCTGTTAAAGACAGACTACCATCAAAGAAATGCAAATTTAAACAACACTGAGATATCATCTAACTCCAGTCAGGATAGCCATCATCAATAAAACAACAACAGATGCTGGAGAGGGAACACTTCTACACTGTTGGTGGGAGTGTAAACTAGTACAACCTCTGTGGGAAACATTCTGGTGATTTCTAAAAGATCTAAAAATCGGCCTTCCATACGACGCTGCAGCCCCCCTTCTGGGAATATACCCAGAGGAACTTAAATCACCCTATGAAAAAGATCCCTGCACACGCATGTTTATTGCTGCATTACTTACAATAACAAAAACATGGAAACCCAACTGTGCTGCCCATCAAAACAGGACTGGATAAAAAAAAAATGTGGTACATATATGTGATGGAATATTACACAGCCATAAAGAAGGACAAAATTATGAATTCGCATCAACTTGGATGGACTTTGAGGCTATAGTACTGAGTGATCTATCACAGAAACAAAGAACCAAGTATCACATGTTCTCACTCATAAGCAGACCTTGAACAACTTTTGTGATACTATAAGAAAAGGATTGGCAGTAGTGGGAAACTGCCAGGGGTGGGGGGGGGCAAGGGCGGGATTAGCAGTGGTGGGAATCTGCCGAGTTGGGGGGGGGACACATCTCATCAACAAGGGTACCTACATAATGAACATTTGTCTACTTAACCCTGAATTGTACCCCCACATATTTAGAATTTTTTTTAAAAGACAGACTGCTTGGATGAGAACTCATGGCACACAAAATAGTCATGGAGTTGACCAATGAGGAAAAGATCAATTCATGCAGGTACCAAACCACAACGCATTCTTTATTTTCAGACCAGTGCTCAAGCCACCAGTTAACTGGTTGGCTTGCATTTAAACCTGTAGTAAAGGAGTGGAGGTATTTCTAGTTTTTATTTCACTTTGCAATTACTCCATATAAAATGTTATTCTGATTTGATATTTCCCTTCCTACTTATGGGTTTCAGATTTTTCTGGGGGGGGGGGTCACTGACGTACGACAAAAGGTCCATGGATTCTTAGGCAGAGCCAGCCCTTAGGGTAGACTGGACAATGTGCTTTTAGTAGACTCGGAGATAAAGACGCAGTAATGAATGAATGAACAAATGATCTACCTCATTCCTTTATATACTGCTATATTTCAAATTATGTAAATGCCATTGTATTTCAGTTATCTATTATTGTGTAGCAAACTGTGCCAGAGCTTACTGGTTAAAAACAACAATGATTTATTATTTCTCATTATTCTGTGCATTGGCTGGGTAGTTCCGCTGGTTTGTCTGGGATCATTAATATGGCTGCTTTCAGTTGACAGCCTAGCTGATGACGGGGCTGATAACCCATGATGGCAACCGAGTTCTCAGAAGACAAACCTCAGTGAGCAGGTACTTACCAAGCCATGCTTGTGTGAGGTTTACTGGCGTCCCCTTGGCCACAGCAGATAGCACAGTCAAGTGCAGAGTAAAAGTGACCAGAAACTAAGCCAGGAGGTTTGATTCTCTGTGGGCCGGTGATGTAATGATCTCCAATATTGCGATTAATTATTGGCAACCTTATTTAAAGGAGTTACTGAATCCATAATAGCTTTTCATTATAATTTTTTCTCAATCATTAGAATGTTCATTAAAACTTCAGTTGCTCTTCTGAGGATCCACTGACTTGTTAGACATTGTGAGGGGACCCTTGTAGTCAAAAGGGATGGAAATGTCTAAAAATGCACCATCCGCTAGGAATGTAAAACATTTGATCTTACTGATGTTTGGAATGAGAGCTGACGTATTTGGAAAATGCTGCCTTAATCTTTACTACGTTTTCCACCCTACTTAGGACCATGAGGGTTAAGCGAAGAATGTTTGAAAAGTTAACTCATCGTGGCACCTTTGCTAGAGGAATAAGATGGGGAGTTTGCTTTTTCTCACCCGGGGTGGACCACCAGCCTACCCCTGGCTCCGACCACTTTAATGTGGCAGAAATCAAGGATAAATATCAAAAGGCAACCTTTGAACAATGCAACATTGTAAAAAACTGGCAACTGGCAAATATGAAGCCTCTGCTTTGATTTACTTAATTTATTAATTAATTTATTTTTGAGTCTGAGTCTCACTCTGTCAAGTTGGTGTGCAGTGGCATGCTCACGGCCACCATGGCTTTGACCTGCTGGGCTCAGGAAATCCTTCCACTTCAGCCTTCCAAATAGCTGGAACCACAGCTGTGTGCCTCTACATGCAGTTGACTTTTCTTAAAGTTATTGTAGAGATGAGGTCTCACCAAGTGGCCCAGGCTGGTCTTGAACCCCAGGTCTCAGACAGTCCTCTTGCCTCTGCTTCCCAAAGTGCTGAGATGACAAGTATGAGCCACCACACTTGGCTAAAACTTCTACTTTTATTCTTTTATTTTTCACTTTGATGGACATTTTAGTCATGCTGCATTCATAAAATGAAATAAAAGATAGCCATTAAAATCATATTTTCAAGTGTAAGCTAAACTAATCTGCAGAGGCATAGAGAATTATATAATGGACACTGGAGACTCAGAAAGGGTAGGGAAGAAAGGGTGGAGGGATGAAATATCACCCACTGGGTCCAATGTGCACAGGTTGGAGTGATGGGTACACTTAAAGCCCAGACTTCCTTGTTACTATAAAATGCAACCATGCAACCAAAAACTATTTATACCTCCTAAAGATATGGAAAGAAAGAAAGAAAAAGATTTTTTAAAAATCAGATTTTCAAAAAACAATGACAAAATATGATGTTCACTTTTATTACCTGAATTGTGTCCCCCCCAAAAGACATATATAATATATATGTATGTGTATAATTTTAGATTCATGGGGTACACATACATATTCATTACATATTGTATAGTTGTGGGATTGGGTCTCAGGGGACCCATTCCCCAGATAGTGAATATTGTGCCCTGTAGGGAGTTTCTGAACCCTAACCCGCCTCCCACTTCCCCTTTTATTGGTATTCCCAGTGTCTGTTATTTCCATTTTTGCGTCCACTTAGCTCCCACATATGAGTGAGAACACGCGGTGTTTGGTAAAACCTCAACTTTTAATCATTAGTTTAATTATGAAATCAGTACTGTAAAATAACATTACCTATAGTTTATTTGTTGTAATACCAATATACTTTCTAAAGCGCCAGACAATAACTATAAAGTGAGAATGTCATCAACTAGAAACAGAACAGACAAGGGAAATAGTGGGTGAGTTGATCGTTACATTGATCAAGAGAACTGAGTGATCATCTTGTTCACAGAGGCGAGATCAAAAGTAGAAACATAAGTTTCCCCATGAGTTGGATCATTTTCCATCTTCATTGGTGATAAGAGTCAGTACTCTGGACAACCAATGACCTCATCATACAGGGAGACCCAGAAGGGGAAATTCAGTTCCTTTCCAATAGAGCCTCCTACAGGGATCTATACTACACATGCGATCCAAAGGCAGTTTGGTGGCTTGTGGCCACCTGCAGGCAGCGTTGCTCCAGCAGGCTCTGAAAGGCTGCGTTTTGGCATGCTGCCACCAGAATGGAGTAATTGTTGTCCAACCCCATCTTGATTGGTTCCTCCCTAGGGTGCCTCCCAAGCCCACCCCCACAGTCTTCTATCTGGGCCTGATGTTTCTCTAAAGACATGACTAGCAGACCGTTTTCTCAGTTTCTCCCATGTAGTTTAACAATCTTCTCTAGTCGCCTTTTTGTTTCTTAGCTTTGGTTTCTATTTTCATTAATTTACTTAACATGTATTGAATGACAACTGCATCCAAGGCTCTATGCTCATCACTGAAGCTATATAAGTGGAAAAGGCAGTTGGTTAAGGAGAAGATCACCAAATAGTCTTTAAAAAAAGTAGAAGGTCAGGCTCGGTGGCTCAGCCTTAATCCCAGCACGTTGGGAGGCCGAGACGAGTGGATTGCCTGAGACTGCAGGTTCAAGACCCACCTGGACAACTTGGTGAGACCTCTTTTCTACAATAAATCAAAAACGAGCCAGGCGTGGTAGCGCGTGCCTGCAGTTCTGGCTACTTGGAAGGCTGAGGCGGAGGGATCGCCGGAGCCCAGCAGGGCAAGGCTGCGGTGGCCAAGAGCATGCCACTGCACTCCAGTCTGGGCGACAGAGTGAGACTCTAACTCAAAAAATAAATTAATTAATTAAAATTAAAATTAAAAAATGTAGGAAGTTTGGGTCATTGATCACATCATTGGCTACTATGCCATCCAAGAATCACCTCTTGTCATTTCCAGGGCAACAGATGTCTTTAACATCTGGGGTCCAGGGAATCATCTGCCTGCCTGCTGCAGCTAACACCAGTGCCTGATACATCGTCTGGGGACCTAGAAATTGACTAACCCCACTTGCCACTGCCAGCCTCCATGCATGCTGTCTTGGAGCCTGAAAACAGGTCTGTCCTGTTCGTCACTGCCACCATTAGTGCCTGAGGACCATGCTGCCTGGCGTTGTTGTGCTCAGTGATGCCTCGTTACAACCTCCACTAACAACTGCGGTGTAAGCCAAGGAGGAGCTCACAGATAACACTGATGCCGACTGGAATTGAATAAATTCTATGGTGATAGCACTACTACACCCACCCAGAATCAAAACCAAAGTACCCTACACAACCAACACTATAGATAGAGTGATAAGAAAAAAGTATTTTGCCATGAAAGCTAATCTATAAAATTAGAAGTGACAGTTATATCATATTACATATATCAACACAAGGACACAAGACACACAAAAAAGCATCACACCAACAAAGAAAAACAATAATTCCCTAGTAGTAGATACCAAAGAAAAGACCATTTATGAACTGCCTGGAAAAAATAGAAATAATTATATTTTGATATTTTTAAAACTCAGTAAAAAGGACACAAACAGAAGAAATTAAAAAAAAATTCATGATCAAATGAGAATTCAACAAAGAAATTCAATTCAATTCAAAAAGAGAATTCAATTCAACTAAATTTAAAATGACCAAAACAACACCAGGTGTGGTGGCTCATGTCTGTAATCCCAGCACTTTGCGGGGCAGAGGTGAGAGAATTGCCTCAGCCCAGGGGTTCAAGACAAACCTGGGCAACTTGGAGAGATCTCGTCTCTACAATAAATCAAAAAATTAGCCAGGCATGATGGCACATACCTGTAGTTCCAGCTACTCAGAAGGCTGAGGATCACCTGAGTTCAGCAGCTCAAGGCTACGTTGGCCATGAGCATGCCACTGCACTCCAGTCTGGGTGATAGAGTAAGATTTCAACTCAAAAACAAAAAGCAAAAAAATGACCAGAACAGAAATTCTGCAACTAAAGAATTCAATTTGTTGAAGAAATCAATGAATAAAATAAAAGTTTTTTAAAAACTGAGAGCATCAACAATAGACTAGATCAAATAGAAAAAGAATTTTTGAACTTGAAGATAGATCTTTTGAAATAATGCAGTCAGATTTAAAAAAGAATTAAAAAGTTAAGAAAACTTACATGACATATTGGACACCATCAAATAGTCAAATTCTGAGAGTTCCAAGAGAAGATAGGCAAAGGAATATAAAACCTATTTAACTACATGGTATTCAAAACTTTCCAAGTCTCGCAAGATATATAAACATCTAGATACAGGAAACCCAAAGACCATCAAAAAGATTCAACTCAAAGATCTTTCCAAGGAACATTATAATTAGACTGTCAAAGATCAAAGACAAAGAAAGAACTCTAGAAACAAAAAGAAAACAGCATCAATTCACATATAAGGGAATCTCCATCAGACTAATAGTGGATTTCTCGGCAGAAACCTTATAGCTTTGGAGAAACTTATGATATATTTAAAGTGCTGAAAGAAAAAAAAAACTACCAAGCAAGAATACTAGACCCAGCAAAATTATCCTTCAAAAATGAAATAGAAATTAAGTATTTCGTAGACAAGTAAAAACTGGGAATGTATCACCACTAGACTGGCCCTAAAAGAAATACTATGGGTGTCCTATATCTGGAAGTGAGAGGACAATATTTACCATCATGAAAAAACACAAAATTATAGAACTCACCGGAAGAGCAGATATACAAATGAACGAGAGAAAGGAGTCAAATATAACCACTACAGTAAACCATCAAACCAGAATGATAAACAATAAGAGAGGAAGAAAGAAAAAAACAAAATACAAAGCAACCCCAAAACAATTAACAAAACGACAGGAATAAGTTCTTACCTATCAATAACAACCTTGCGTGGAAACAGATTAAATTTCCCACTTAAAAGATAAAGACAGATTGAATGAAAAAAAGAACACAACTCAAATATTTGCTGCCTTTAGGGAACTCATTTTGCCTGCTAAGACACATCTAGACTAAAAGTGAAGGAATGGAAAAACATATTTCACACAAATGGAAATTAAAAACAAGCAGAAGTAGCTATAATTGGATAAAACAGATTTTAAGTTGTAAAGAACTGTAAAGAGACAAACAAGGTCATTATATAATGATAAAGGGATTACTTAGGCAAGAGAATGTGAAAATTCTAAATATATATGCACCCAATACTGGAGCAATCAGCTATATAAAGCAAACGCTATTAGAATGAAAGGGAGCCGGGCTCGGTGGCTCAGCCTGTAATCCCATGCCTTGGGAGGCTGAGGTGAGTGGAATGCCTGAGCCCACGGGTTCAAGACCCACCTGGGCAACTTGGTGAGACCTCATCTCTACAATAAATCAAAAAAAATAGCCGGGTGTGGTAGCACACGCCTGTAGTTCCAGCTACTTGGAAGGCTGAGGCGGAAGGATAGCCAGAGCCCAGCAGGTCAAGGCCCCGGCCACTGCACTCCAGTCTGGGCGATAGAGTGAGACTCCAACTAAAAAAAAAAAAAAAAAAGAAAATTCAGATGTAGAAAAAATGCAACCAAATAAGTAATAATTTAATATAATGGTTAGGAATATGTAGAATGGCTACAACATCCTTAAATGCAATATCGCATCTCTGCTATAGTTAGAAACCTTGTCAAACAAAGGCACACTAAGTCTTTGGGGATCATTTGCCACCTCAGGGCAGCAGATGACCACAGGTGTGGTTCCCAGGAAGCTACAGGAAGACTCTAAGTAGGAATTCTGGGCAGAAACTCAACTCTGAAAATGTTGTATGAAAAAAGCTATAGAAAAGCAGCAGCCCTGAGT
>CAUYQG010177777.1:0-26458 GCA_963574415.1 Tarsius wallacei
CTCAGCCTGTAATCCCGCGCCTTTGGGAGGCTGAGGTGAGTGGATTGCCTGAGCCTGCGGGTTCGAGACCCGCCTGGGCAAGCGAGACCTCATCTCTACAATAAATCAAAAAATTAGCTGGGCGTGGTAGTGCGCGCCTGTAGTTCCAGCTACTTGGAAGGCTGAGGTGGAAGGATTATCTGAGCCCAGCAGGTCGAGGCTGCGGTGGCCGGCAGTGGCCACTGCACTCCAACCTGGGTAACAGAGTGAGACTCCAACTCAAAAAAAAAAAAAAAAAAAAAAATTAGCCAGTCGTGGTAGTACATGCCTGTAGACCCGGCTACTTGGGAGGCTGAGGTGGAAGGATCACCTGAGACCGAGAGGAGTGCCACTGCACTCCAACCTGGGCGACAAAGGGAGACCCTGACAAAAAAATAATGATAATAAAATAAAATTAAAAAGAAGTCAGGTCTCTGGAAGGAAGAGGAGTGGCAGGTAGTGGAGGCTGAGAGGGGAATTCACAGGGTGCGTGGGGAGACAGCCTCAAACTCTTGCCCCTGGTTCCTCTCCCCCACTATGGCTCCAAGCCGAAAGACCCAGCTGGGTAGAGCCCAGCTCTGGCTTGGCCCTGAGGGTGCCCTCACCTCCTAGAGGAAAAGTCCAGCCAAAACCTATGAAGACCTTTCTGTAGGACGTCCCAGTGTAATGGGAATCAGGTTTCCCTCAAGGAGTCCACACTGCCATGATAGAGACCAGATACAGCCTCACATCCACCAGTCTAGTGCGTGGGTTGGGGGTGGGGGCGGGTAGAGAAAGTCTCCAAAGGTTAGTGCTGGTGACAGCTGTGTTCTGCTACTAAATTTCCCTCATCCTGTGCCCAAAGCAAGGGGAGGGTCCCTGGAGGGGTGGGCGGTGCCTCCACCACCAGCGGCCACCAGCCTGCCAGCCCAGCCTCTGACAGGAGCAAAGGCCAAGGAAAGCAGCCAAGCCTAGGCCCCAGCGGGAAGGGAGCGGGTTATAAATAGGCTCCGGACCAGGCCTTCCGGGGAGAAGAGGAGAGCCCCGCAGCTCAGCGCCCTGCGGCCCAGAGCTCTCTTCTGAGAGATCCCGAGGACGCCAGCCGGGAGATACGGGTCCCGCCTTCCGGGCCCACCGCATTGCCAACCCGGGCTCAGCACCCAGGCCCCGGAGATGGGCCGCTCAGCCACCTCTCTCCCTTGCTGCCTCAGTTTCCCTCTGAGTCGCCCCTCCCTGCGGAGCTGTGTCTTTGCAACACCCAGTGTCAGCTAGGAGGGGCCGGAAAGCCTTGCCCCTCACCTCCAAGCGCTCTCCAGGATGGAGAGCGTCTCCTCCCCGACCCCTGGCGGGGGGTCGCTGGCCCCTCCTACCTGCAAACACCGCGGAGCAGTAGGCATCGCTGATGTCGGTGTCCGGGGTTTGGACGTTCTCGGCATATAGGATGAAGACCCTCAGCATGCCTGGAGCGGAGGGCGTGCGCCCGGGGCGCGGAGAGGGCTGGGGAAGGTCGGGAGGCCCCACCGGGGAGGGCTGGCGGAGCGAGGCCGGTTCGGGTCTCCGGCTCCCTGCTCGGAGCCGCTGCTCTTAAAGGGGAACGGACCACCCCCGGGCTGCTCCAGGCTCGGTCCCCGCCCAGGCTGCGCTCGCACCGCTCGTCAGCGGGCGTGCCGAGAACTGGGGCTTCTGCACATCCCTCACCCCCACCGCCCGGCCCGGCTCCGTCGAGCTGTAACCTAATGCGCCGGCCGCGGAGTCTGCCGATGACGCGGCATTTTGCACCTGGCCGGGGCGCGGCGCGCTGGGCGGCGGCCGCGATGGCCGCGGGCTGGACCCGGGATCCGGGCGCCCCGCGTGCCCTGATCTCGGCCTCGGACGGGAGAAAGGCTCGGCCCCGCCCCCGGCCTTCTACCACCGGCCGAGCGCGGCGCCCAGCCCGTCGCCTCCTCCCGCCTAGGGGAATCGAGCCGTCTCTCTCCAGAAGCCTGTGGAGCCCGGGGAAGGCGGGAGATCCCGGGAAGGGCTGGGGAGCCGGCACGCCCTAGGAGCGTGGAGCCTCGAGCTTCATTGACGGGCGGCGCGGGCTGCCGTGAAAACTTGCCCCCCACTTCTGGTTGTAAAAGCAACACATACTCATTTTAATACAAAAGGAAAAGGCATAAAGGAAGAAATACCCAGTTTTGAAAACACCATCACAGTTACCATTTAGATAGTTGCCAATCTGTGCTTTTCCCTCGGGGCGTGTACATGCAGGTAACTTACGGTATTTATCATATATCTGAGTGTATAGGCAGCCTGCATCCCACATTTTCATGTAACATTTCCTGGCATCACTAAAAATTATTCATAGTCTTGTCAATAGCTACACAACTGTCTATCACATGAATGTGCCACATTCACAGAGGCTTCTCTTATTGTTACACACTTAATGCTCTTTCCAGATTCTCACTATTACAATACTAGGAAAGAAGAGCTTTTTTTAAAAAGTGGATATGAACTCATCTTAGGCGCCCTCTGCTAGTTCACAGATTGGAGTCCTAGCTTTGGAATTATAAGGTCACAGGACAGGACTTTTTTTAGGTGCCAGTACCTACTGCTAAACCGCTTTCCCGGAGCTATGCAGGAGCAGCCTGTGACTCACCTTCTAAAGAGGACCAGTTGGTTGGGTGTGCAGCTGTCAGCAAAACTCCCGGAGCAGCCCACAGCCCGTGAGCAGCCAGCACACCCAAGGCAGGAAGGGACAGCTGCTGACAAGGGGCTGTTTTTCCCCTATATGGAGATACTAGGAGGAACCAATAGTCCCCCAAAGGTCTGTAATTTCAAGACTAGGGTAGCAAACATTTCCCACGTTTGGATTCCTAGCTTTGGAATTATGAGGTCACAGGACAGGTGCTAGCACCCTTTTTAGGTGCTATTACTGCTAAACTGCTTTCCCAGCGCTGTGTAGATTTCCAATGGTCACTCACCATCCTTTTGCAGATAGCTCTGCCTTCTTTTCTTTGCTTCTAGCACAATATATGGTGGGGAGGGGGAGAGGAAAAGGGGAGTTGAAACTCAATTATTCATTTGACAGGAATGTATCAAGTCCTATGAAAGCCAAGCACTGTCCTGAGTGGGTGGCACAATGGTAAGCAGAAATGACATGGTCCCTGTTAGAGCTGAACTGTGTCCCGCCCCCACCCCACAAATTTATGTGTTAAAGAGAGTCTCCAGGACCTTGGAATGTGACTGTGTTTGGAGAGAAGACTTTTAAAGAGGTGAGCAAGTTAAAATGAGGTCATTAGGGTGAACCCTAATCCAATCTGACTAGTGTCCTTACAGAAGAGGCAATTTGGACATTCACAGATAAGCCAAGGATGCATGCACACACAGAGGAAAAGCCATATGATGACACAGTGAGAAGGCAGACATTTGTAAGCCAAGGAGAGAGGACTCAGGAGAAACCAAACCTGCCAACCTCCACCTAGATCTTGGGCTTTCAGCCCCCAGATTTGTGAGAAATAATTGTTGTGTGTGTGAGAAATAAACTTCTGTTGTTTACACCCAGTCTGTAGTACTGGATTATGACAGCCCTAGCAAACAGATAGTCCCTCACCTCAAGGAGCTTTCACTTCAGTGGAGGAAACTGACATTTATGGAATAATCAAGTCAGTCATATATTATAAACCTGTAAGCACCAGAAAGAACAGTAACGCAGGTGGGTGAGAGCAGGAAGCCCTCATCCAGTCCCTGGGAGGGTGAGAGCTGTTTGCGATGAGATCCGAAGGCCAGTTAGTTAGGACCACGGGCAGGACTGAGGTAGTGATGAAGAAGACAGTGTTCCAGAGAGATGGAAAGGGGTGCTCTGTGTTGAGGTCCTGGGAGGAATGGAGTGGAGATTTAGAGGTGGTGGAATGGGGGAAGGTAGCCTGGACAGCAGCATGCAGGGTCTGCTGAGCTTTTTCTTCTCAAAAGCTCCCTCTGCTGCCTTTAGGAGAATGAAGTGTAAGGGATCAGAGTAGAGGTAAAGAGTTGGAAGCTACGGCAGAGGGTCAAGGTGAGAGATGATCGTGACTTGGACAAAGTCATGGAGCAAAGTAAGGCAAAACTGGGAGGCAAAAGGAGAAAAATTCTGCAGAGCAGGTAAAGTAATCAAGTTTTTCACTACAGAGCTTGGCCGCTATGTGGTGCAGGAGAAAATAACTTTGGCTTGGATGAAGTAATTCATGAACTATTCATTCATTCATCCATTCATTCACACATTCACCAACATTTATATGTGCCTTATATGTGGCAGACGTCTGTCAGATTCAAGTTTCAGAGAAAAGTCCCAAGTGGAGAATAACATTGAATTACATTGGGAAGAAGGGCAAGTAGCCCTGTTCATGGAGGGAAAACACAAATTATGGTCTATTTTTAAAGTACAGTTTGGCTCTATTCAGATGTATGAAGTAACATGAGCCTGCTTTATGGCGGAGCTAAAATTGCATCTCAGAAGCAACTCACTGTTTGCAAATATGGTGTGACTAAAGTGATTTGAAAAGAACCGGTTTTCTTTGTAGGTTGAACATCCTTCTCAAAATTTAGCTACTTTATTCATACAGCAGGCTGCATTAAAACTTTCTTTTGCCGGGCTCGGTGGCTCAGCCTGTAATCCCGTGCCTTGAGAGGCTGAGGTGAGTGGATTGCCTGAGCCCACGGGTTCGAGACCCGCCTGGGCAACTTGGCGAGACCTCATCTCTACAATAAATCAAAAAATTAGCCGGGTGTGGTAGCGCATGCCTGTAGTTCCAGCTACTTGGAAGGCTGAGGCGGAAGGATCGCCAGAGCCCAGCAGGTCGAGGCTGTGGTGGCCGGGAGCGGCCACTGCACTCCAGTCTGGGCAACAGAGTGAGACTCCAACTCAAAAAACAAACAAACAACAAAAAAAACCCTTTGTTTTGCACTGCCCAGTTTGTACAGAAATAAACCTGTCATGAGCATATATGCTTCCAACCTTTATTCCTCAACGTGTAGTACATGGTTGGGGTATCTTCTCTATTAAAACACACACACACACACTTTCTCTGAGACCACCCAAGCTAAACCAATCAGATTATCTCTTAAGAATTAGGATTGGGACTGAGAGATGCTAGCCTCTGTGTGTGGCTGGAGCTGAGATAAATAAAATGGGAGGCTCAGAAGGGGCCATATACATGGAAAAGTGGAGAAAGTTCTGCAGTCAGGGAAAAAAAAGATCATGAGTAGAGGGATGAGGTGAACAAAATAAGAGACAGAGACCCTTCTGGTTGCTCCTGGATCTTTTTTTTTTTTTTGGAGTTGGAGTCTCACTCTGTCGCCCAGACTGGAGTGCAGTGGCCGCTCCCGGCCACCGCAGCCTTGACCTGCTGGGCTCCGATGATCTTTCCGCCTCCGCCTTCCAAGTAACTGGAACTACAGGCGCGTGCTACCACGCCCGGCTGATTTTTTTTTTTTTATTTATTGTAGAGATGAGGTCTTGCTTGCCCAGGCGGGTCTCGAACCCACGGGCTCAGGCGATCCACTCACCTCAGCCTCCCAAAGGCGCGGGATTACAGGCTGAGCCACCGAGCCCGGCTTGCTCCTGGCTCTTATTCCTCACAAGTCTCCCTGCCCATGAGTGCTAAGATGGCCCTTGTGGTAGACATTTGCCATTTTTGGCTTCTAGCTTTTAACATCCTCCTCCTGAAAGACCCTTTCTCCACCCTTTGTAAGTGGTCTTGGAGGGAAGAATGGCTGCCTTTCTTCTGGAAGCTTCAGAGGGCACAGGCAGAGCTGATGCAGATGGGGGGGGCGCTGGGGCCTGGGGTAAGTGTCCCTGCTGTGTATCTATCTCAGGGCAGAGAAGGACCAGAGAGCTTTCTGAAGTCCCTACAACAAAGGACTTCTGTAGATCCACGGGGAAACATCACCGGAGAAAACCTAAAGAACATCTCCAGGAGTTAAGAGGGCAACAAACATGCCATTTTCATTGTTTCCCCCTTGGCTGAAGGCCAGGGCTTTGGAAAAGAAAGGGCACCAAAAGAAGTTTCTTAAAGTATGGTCAATCTGAAGGTCAAGAAGATCAATCTGCGTTAGAATCTTCTTGCAAAAAATGGGGACACTTGAGTCCACCTCCACTCCCAGACCTACTGAATCAAAATCAAAATCTGGCTTTTAAAAGTTCCTCACCTATTCTTATGCAGACCAAAAGACCAGGAACCACTGACCTAGGTCATGTCAAAGAACAGGCTTTGGCTCTTTGGATCATAACCTGAAATGCCAAATGAATGCACTCTTGAATCCAGATGGAGTACATTTCACAAGGACTGAGAAGACTATTTTGTCTGAAGATTGGCTTTAAGTGTAAAATGGGGGGCATGGGAGGTGAGGAAGATAATATTCAGCTGAAAATTGTAAAACCAGTAGAACAAGAAGAGAACAATGGCAGCAGTGTAAAAGGATGACTGGAGAGTCAGACTACCAGGAGTCAAATCTTAGCTCTCTTTATCTACTAAGCTGTATGGCCTTGGGCAAGTTATCTTACCTTCCCAAGCCTCAGTTTTCTTATCTGTAACATGGGAACTATAGAAATACCTGCTTCATAGGATAAATGTTTTACATACATTATGGTGCATATGAAGCATCCAATAAATATTAGCTATTATTATTATTGGAACACATGACTAGTATTTCCTAGGATTAGGAAATGAAGACACAAATAGTGTTTATGATCTCTGACATCCATAAAAATGTGGGATGCATGTGAGGTTTTAACAGTAGAGGCCTTTAAAGTGGTGAAAGACACTCTTTGTTCAAAGAAGGATAACTACCAGGAGGAAGACAGTCCTGCAGATCAGGAAGATGTGCACATGCATGGAAACTCTCAGTACGACTCATGCAAGAATGGCTCCAGGTGAGGAAAGAAGGGAAACTGAAGAACATGATGAATGGATATAGTACTTGTGCAAGGGCAAGGTGAGGTGGTAAGAGAGTCTTCCCCTCTGGGCATTTGGGAAAGCTACACTAGCTCAAAGAGAAGCATCTGGTAATGTCTTGACCTATTGTAAGGAAAATTCCATCTCTCTGAAGATCTCCTATATGGAACCTAACTCCTGACCAACAAGACAGAACTGGCTACAGAAGCAGATGCAGCAGGGAAGCCTGGGAAAAACTGCTTTTGGGATGAATGCTGGCTAGAGCAATGCCCAATGCCCAAACCCTGCTACTTTGGTGGGGCTGTGTTTCCACAACATGCTCTATTAACCAGGCTTCCCCAAAACCCATGAAGCCCACTTTATTCCTTGAGCCTAGCAAATCCCCGCCCTTCCCAAGAGATTTCTTTTTATAGAGCTAGCTGTGGAAGACTTCTTGAGGTTCCTCGGTATTTAACTTGAGAAAAACAGGACCAAGCTAAAGGTCCTATTAAGTCACACCCAGTCACAGTACTTGATAGCTGCTGTGCTCTCTTGCCCAATCACTTCCCAGATATCTGGTGTACAAATCAGATGCCCTCGACACCCCTAACCTTTGAGAACACCTTCCCCTCCATGGTGATCCCCTTCAAGCCCTCATTCCTATTGCCTAGGCTCTGAGGCCAATCTTTACCCATATTCAAATCCTCCTCTTAGCGGTTTTAGAATTGAGTACTTGTCAGAATATCCTTAGTTTGTGCCATCCAACATATACAATAACGGGGGTGGAGGGGAGAGATTTAAAAAATCCATACAACATGGCTGCTATAGTCTCCACCTCTGTAGCTTGTAAAAAGACCTAGGTTGGTAATCCTAGTTAAATTTTCCACTACACATTTCATATTTCTTTCATCCTCTGCCAGCATGAAGGTTAGGCAGATTTGAGTCCTTGGTGGTCTTGTCTTTTTTCCATTGATCAGGACTACGGGGCAGGAGAGTTGTAAGGGCACTCCCACGAATCTCTTGGGTTCTAAACAGTTCTTGCTTCCACTTGGTCGCAGCAATTCAGTTTCCCCCTGGTAAACAAGACTATCCATCCCATTAGGCATAGTGATCCGCTTCCTTTCCTATTGGGTCAGTGGCATGAAAGGTGACATGGCAGACTCAGTTCCCAATTCATTAGATTCATGTTCTTATTTCCTGGTGTATGCATTCTTCTCTTTGTCACTTGGACTTCCAAAAAGACTGAAACAAAGGTCACAGAGATGGGAACTTAAGTCCTTCAATAATAGTGAGAAGGGGCATTCTCACCTCTCCTTCTTGGTCCCCCAAACCATGCATGCGTTCTAGACATGGAAGAGATGGCACTATGTATTGACCTCTGCTTAAGGCATATCAAGCATCAGTAGGACAACATCTATACCTCCTAGGAGGCATCTCCAACTTGTGCCATAACTAGTGTTTAGCAGGTCATTCCACCTATCACACCAGCTGCCTTAGGGAGATGCGCTATGTGGTAAAACTTATGAAGTCTGTGGGCATGAGCCCATCGGCCACTTGCCTACTCACCAAAAAATGTATCCCTTTGGTCAAAATGAAGTTAGGTGACATTCCATGGTGGTGAATAAGTCCATCCATACCTCCACAAATAGTGGTGCCATCAGAAGCCCTGAGTTCAGGGAAGGCTAATCCATACCCCAAACACGTCTACTGTGGGGATGAACATTTTACCCTCCAAGAAGAAAGGGATTGAATCAAGTGCCTGGCAGGATCCTTTGAGGAATATGTCATATTAAGGGCTCTTCACCCTTACCTGTCCCGTGACTCCAAGAGAGGCCTCCTTCAAAACTGCCAGAGGCCTTCTAGTTCTCCGTGCCTGTTTTAAAAGTATGCTCCTTTTATTCTCTCATTCCCAAAATATGCTTAATGGAGTTGTAAGAAACAGGGGACTTTGCAGTTTTTGTCATCATTATTGTTGTCATAGTGATTTAAGTGCCTCAGACACTTGGTCTTCCAATGCTTTGTCCTCTACCCGCACTTCATTCCTTGATTTCATGGATGATAATTTGAATATCTGTGATGACACTGCACATCACAGATTACTATGTCCCATTCACCCCCGGCAAAGAGGCTACCAATGTACTCCTTCAATATATGACCAACCCAATCCCAGAATCCAATTTTTAAAAAACTTTTTTTGAAATAATTATAGATTCACAGGAGTTTGCAAAGAAATGTACAGGAAAGTCCTGGGCTTCTTATCTTTATCCTCTTACACAATTATAGTACAATATCCAAATCAATAAATGGCACTGGTACAATTCAGTTTCTTCAGATTTTGCTATTTACACATGTGCTCACTTGTGTACATAACTTATATGCAATTTTGTGTAGGTCTGCATAATCACCACCAACCGCGATCAAGATACTTAACAACTGTCACAAGACTCCTTCCTATTTCTCCTTTACAGCTACACTCATCCTCTCTCCCATTTCTAATACCTGACAAGAAATGGTTTGTTCTCATTGTTACTTCGTGAATGTTACATAAACAGAATCACGTGGTATGTATCCTTTTGAGGCGAGCTTTTTTTCACGCAGTTTTTATTTTTTGTTTTGTTTTTTTTGAGTTGGAGTCTCACTCTGTCGCCCAGATTGGAGTGCAGTGGCCGCTCCCGGCCACCGCAGCCTCGACCTGCTGGGCTCTGGCGATCCTTCCGCCTCAGCCTTCCAAGTAGCTGGAACTACAGGCGCCCGCTACCACGCCCAGTTGATTTTTTTGATTTACTGTAGAGATGAGGTCTCGCCAAGTTGCTCAGGTGGGTCTCGAACCCGCAGGCTCAGGCAATCCACTCACCTCAGCCTCCCAAGGCGTGGGATTATAGGCTGAGCCACCAAGCCCAGCTTTTCACACAGTTGTATGTTACCTACAGTTTTGTTTTTTTAAAAAATTGAATAGTATTTCATGGTTTGGATGTAACAGTAGTTTGTTTAACCATCCATCCACGCATTAAAGGATATTTGGGTAGTTCTCAGTTTTGGAGTACATGAATAAAGCTGCTGTAAACATTCATGTGTAAGTTCCTGTGTAAAAATAAGTCTTCATTTCCCTGGGATAAATGCCCAAGAGTGCAAATGCTGGGTGACATGGGTATGTACCAGAGTGGCTGAGCCATTTTACATTCTCAGCAGCCATGTATGGGTGATTCAGTTTCATCCTTGTCAGCACTTGGTATTATCGCTATTTTAGCTATTCTTATAGATATGCAGTGATATCTCATTGTGGTTTTAATTAGCATTGCTCTAAGAACTAATGTTGACCATTTTTTCATGTGTTTATTTTTGATCTGTATATCCTCTTTAACTAAATATCTCATGCCTTTTGCCAATTTTCTAATTGAGTAATTTTTAAATGTTAACTTTTGAGACTTCTTTATGTATTCTACGTAGAATATCATGTTGGATATGTGATTTAGAAATTGTTTTCTGCTAGTCTATAATTTGCCTTTTCATCCTTTTTGGAGTCTCACTCTGTTGCCCAGGCTGGAGTGCAGTGGCATGCTCATGGCCATCACAGCCTCAACCTGCTGGGCTCCGGCAATTCTTCCACCTCAGCCTTCCAAGTAGCCTGGCTTGCTTGCTTGCTTATTTATTCATTCATTCATTTGATTTATTGTAGAGACGAGGTCTCATCAAGTTGCCCAGGCTGGTCTTGAATCCCTGAGTTCAGGCAATCGTCTCGCCTCGGCATCCCAAAGTGTTTTGAGCCACTGCGCTTGGTCTGCCTTTTCATCCTTTTAACTAAATTTTTTACAGAGCAAACATTTTGATGAGATCCAATCAATCCATTTTTCCGTCTTATGGATTGTGCTTTCAGTGTAAAGTCTAAGAACTTTTTGCTGAGTCCTAGATCCTGAAGATAATCCTTTAAGTTTTTTTTTTTTTTTTTTAAGATAGAGTCTTACTCTGTCACCCAGGCTGGAGTGCAGTGACATGATCATGACTCACTGCAGCCTCGACCTGCTGGGCTCAGGCGATCCTTCCACTTCAGTCTCTCAAATAACTGGGACTACAGGTGAGCATCACCACACCAGGCTAGTATATTTTTTTTCTTTTGAGTAGGAGTCTCACTCTGTCGCCCAGGCTGGAGTGCAGTGGTACGCTCATGGCCACCAGTCTCGACCTGGTATGCTCAGGTGATCCTTCTACCTCAGCCTTCCAAGTAGCTAGAATCACAGGCATGCACCACCATGCTTGGCTAATTTTTCTGATTTATTGTAGATCCGAGGTCTCACCAAGTTGCCCAGGTTGGTCTTGAACCTCTGGATTCAGGCAATCCTCTCGCCTCCACCTCCCAAAGTACTAGGATTATAGGCATGAGTCACCATGCCTGGCCAGGCTAATTTTGTAAAACTTATTGTAAAGACAAGGTCTCACCATGTTGCCCAGGCTGGTCTCAAACTCCTGAACTCAGGCAATCCTCTCACCTTGTTCTCCCAAAGTTTTGAAATTACAGGTATGAGCCACCACACTAAGCTCTTTTCTTGAAGTTTTACAGGAGGTTCTCACAAAAACCAGAATTTACAAAAAGTGTGTATTTATTCTTACACGTTTAAACTTCAGTCACCTTCAAAGTACTCTCTATTTGATGCAATACACCTATTGAGACACTTTTTCCATTACTCAAAACAGTTTTTGAACTAGTTAATTTTGATGTCTTTTAGCACTTCTGTGTTTTTGTTTCACCTCTTCCACATCAGCAAAGTTTCCCTTTGGGGAGTTTTTCCATGGGGGAAACAAAACAAAAAAAAGCTCAGGATGAGATCAGGTGAATAGAGGGGTGGGGCACAGGGGTCATGCCATTTTTGGTCAAAAACTGCTAAACATTCAGACATGGTGTGGGCAAGTGTGCTTGTAAATCACCCATCATGAAATGGGCAAACATGTTGAAATAATCTACAAAAAAAAAAAAAAAAATTCACAGAAGTCGAACACGGCCTCCAACAACACTAGCTGCAACACTGATGCCAATGGGTTCCTAGAACATTTTAACTGAGAAAGCCTGTACTACAAGGGTCTCACCCTCCAAAAGGTACTTTTTTGGGGTTCTCTCTCATATAGTATATATATATTTTTTGAGCCAGAGTCTCACTTTGTCATCCAGGTTGGAGTGCAGTGGCACACTGTTCACGGCCACTGCAGCCTCGACTTGCTGGGCTCAATTGATCCTTCCACCTCAGCCTTCCAAGTAGCTGAAACTACAGGCCATGTGCCACCACGCCTGGCTAGTTTTTTGACTTAAGGCCTCGTCAAGTTGCCCAGGTTGGTCTCAAACTCATGGGCTCAGGCAATCCTCTCACAAAGTGTTGGGATCATAGGCGTGAGCCACCCCATCTGGTCTCCCTCATATAGTATGTTTAAATTCATGGCCCATTTTGAGTTTTTAATATAAAGTGTGAAATTTAGGATGAGGTTAATTTAATTTGCTGGTATATGTTCAGTTGCTTCAGCATCCTTGTCCATTGAATGGCTTTTGCTTCTTTAGAAATATTTGGGTGTATCTGTGTAAACCTATATCCAGATTTATTTTTTATTTTTCGTCAGAGTCTCACTCTGGCACCCAGGATGGAGTGCAGTGGCATGCTCATGGCTACTGCATCCTTGACCTGCTGGGATCAGATGACCCTTCTGTCTCTGCCTTCCAAGTAGCTGGGACTACGGGCACATGCCACCACATCCGGCTAATTTTTTGATTTACTGTAGAAATGAGGTCTCACCGAGTTGCCCGGGCTGGTCTGAAACCCCTGAGATCAGGAAATCCTCTCTGCAGTGTTGGGATTACTGCACTTGACTTTTTTTTGTTTTGTTTTGTTTTGAGTCAGAGTCTCACTCTGTCACCCATGCTAGAGTGCAGTGGCACAGTCAAGGTTCACAGAACCTTGACCTGCAGGGCTCCGGCAATCTTTCCCTTTCAGCCTTCCAAGTAGCTGGACTATAAGTGTGTGCTAATTTTAAAAAATTTATTGGAGAGACAAGGTTTTGCCAAGTTGCCCAGGCTGGTCTCGAACCCCTGGGCTCAAAAATCCTCTTGCCTCTGTCTTTCAGTGTTGCGATTACAGGCATGAGCTATCACCCATGGCTCAGGTGTGTTATTGTATTCCGTCAACCTGTTTGTCTTGCCCTCTGCCAATACATGAACTTGATTATAGCACTTATACAGTAAGCCTTAACATCAGAAAGTGATTTCTTCCACTTTATTCTTTTTCAAAATTGTCTTAGTTGTTCTAGAATATTTCCTTTTCCATACAAACTTTAGCATTAGCTTGTCTGTGTCCACAAAACATTTTGATGATCTTTTGGTAGGCACTGCCTTAAAGCTACATAATAATTTAGAGAGAGCATCTATGTTGTATATACTATTGTTGAATCTTTTAATCCATGAACATATATCACTTTATTTAGGTTCCCTTTCATTTTTAATCATTTTATAATTTTCATCATATAGATTCTATACATGTTTTGGTACATTTATACCTAGGTAACTATCTTTGGTGCAATCATAAATGGTACTGCATTTATTTTGGTTTCTACTTGTTCACTGTCAGTATATATTCAATTGGCTTTTGTCTTTTGATCTTGTATTCATCAAACTTGCTGAATTCATTTATTCTGAAAGTTTTATAACACATTCCTTGAAGTTTTCTGGGTAGACAGTCATATATGTGCAAAGATGGTCTTATTTTGTTTCTAGTTTCTATGCTTTTTATTTTTCTTGCTTAGAATTGCAGTGGCCAGAACTTGCAGTACTATGTTGCCTAGCAGGTGAGAATGAACATCCTTTCATTGTTCCCTATCTTAGAGGAAACACAGACTTTGACCATTAAGTGTGACTGTAGTTGTGGATCCTTTTATAAGATTGACGAAGTACCTCCTTACTTCTGGTGTACTGAGTTTTAACATAAGTGCTGATTTTTGTCAAATCCTTTTTCTGAATTAACTGATACAATCATATAGTTACTTTCTTCTTTAGCCTATTAATACAATGAGCTATGCTGACTTTCCAATATCGAACTAGCCTTGTATATCTGAAATAAATCTCTCATGAGTTGAGAAGTGTTCTTTCTTCTATTTTTCTGGAATAGACTGTATAAAATCAAACTTTGAATTAGTAAAATTCTCCAGTAAAACCAATCAGGACTTTAAGGTATCTTTCTCAAGGATGTTTTAATTACAAACTCAGTATCTTTAGTGGTTTTAAGATTATTCAAGTTCTCCATGTCATAATGGCCAAGTTTTTGTACTTTTGTGATTTTTTTAGGAATTCACCCATTTCTTCCAAGTTGTATTTGAGCAGAGTTGTTTATAGTATTCCTTTATTATTCTTCTAATGGCAGGATATTTTAATACCCTCTTCTTTATTCATATTAGGCAGAGTTTGTATAAATATCTATTAGATACTGATGAGTAATGGTTTTGTTTAAATGAACCTCAATGTAAATCAAGAAGGTAGCATAACTACTAAGAGAACCATTCCAAGTGACTCGAAAGTCCTCTACTTTGAATGTATATCTTTTTTTTTTTTTTGAGTTGGGGTCTCACTCTGTTGCCCAGGTTGGAGTGCAGTGGCACAATCACAGCTCGCCGCAAGCTTCAACGTCCTGGGCTCAGATGATCCTCCCACCTCAGCCTTCTGAATTGGGACAATAGGCATGCACTACCATGCCTGGCTAATATTTTTTGATTTCCTGTAGAGACAAGGTCTCACTATGTTGCCCAGGCTGGTCTCAAACTGTTGGGCTCAAGCAATCCTCCCGCCTTGCCTCATCCTCCCAAAGGGCTGGGATCACAGGCATGAGCTGCCACACCCAGCCTGAATGTATATTCTTATTGAAATAGTCCCTAAAGTTGAAACAAAACTGAAAAAAAATTTTAAATCTGTTCTCAATGATCACATTGTCGATTGCGGTGTTGGCACTGTTATTCTGACAGTGCTGTGGTTAAAGAGAGATACAGCTAAGAAATTTTATGATAGTTTAATTGTATTGTACTGATGTCCTTGAGAACTGGAATTCCTCATCTGGGACAAAAAAGATCTACATTTAGGATAAAAGAAGTAAATAAAAACTCTAAAATCTTGAATTTGAACTGGAACAATTAGCATAATAATGATGCATTTTATCTTTTTTTTTGTTTGAGTTGAAGTCTCAATCTGTTGCCCAGGCTGGAGTGTAGTGGCAATCCTCTCGCCTTGATCTCCCAAAGTACTGGGACTACAGGCATGAGCACCACATCCGGCTGCATTTTATCTTAAAAACGAAATATATACTTTCAAGTTCTATCCACTGAAAAGCAATGACCAATCCAGAAGCAATGAACACAGTTTATACAGGTAGTTATGCTACCTAATTACTCACTGTCGAAATATATACTTTCAAGTTCTATCCACTGAAAAGCAATGACCAATCCAGAAGCAATGAATACAGTTTATACAGGTAGTTATGCTACCTAATTACTCACTGTCACTTAAAGAATCACTGACTCTAGGTTGGGGAAAGGAAGTGCACAATACGAGCCTGGAACATCTTGACATACAAATAGCAAGGAAGCTAAGAAAATTACTCGGAGTGTCATGTTAAAAGAAACGAGGAGCCAAATAAAAAATGGACAATTTGAGCTTCAATAAGGTTAACACTATAAAGGTTTGAAACATCAGATATGTCAAAACTCCTAAGTTCATATTAATACTTAAAAAACCTATAATTTATCACAGATGGTAGGTGCCAATGAATTAACTCATTCTGAAACAAAAAATGGTAAAGAAAGAGCATCAAATATTTATGTCTTTCTGAGATAAACCGTACCACTGAGTTAACCAAACAGCAAATGAAAAAGTTTCTCTTTTTGGAAAAATATTCTCACTTGTACATGAAGGAAAAGATAATTAAAATATCAGTATTTTGTAACCCCTAATGAATAAACAGATCAAAACTTAGCATTAACTGCTACTAAAATCCCAAAGAAAGCAATCAGACGTTTTATGCCTTTTACCTAATGCACTCTTGCCAAAAGAGAAAAAAAAAAACCCAATTCGAATCAAGTGTTACATTTAACTACCAGTTTGTAAGCTATACAGAGGACAAGGAACATGTTAAAGCTACCACAGGGTTGTAATCAACAAAATTCAGATTGTGAGAAACCTATCAGCAGTGTTTCTCAAACCATGTGCAAGATCCGTTCTTTTACTCTCTAATTTTCAATCCATCATAAACTGGTAATATTGTAAAATACAAAAAAAAATTTAAAAACACAAAAACATATACATCTCAATTTTTTAAAATGTCAGATTCAACAGACAGACAAAATCACTGTCAAAATGTTTCTAAACACTCAATTTCTGCACTTCAGTCATCACAAACTGGTAACAAAGTTTGTGTTTTGGCTTTGGGTCCAAAGACATTTTGAGCAGCACCACTTTGGAGAACCAAATATTTAGTTTCTTTATCAAATAAATTACAAGGAGGAGGGAGAACTTATGTATTTAAAAGACCTATCAGGCAGTTACAATGTATGGATTGTATTTGGATCTGGATTCAATGTTAAAAAAAAACAGCAAAAAAAAAAAAAAAATGATGAAACAGCTGAACATTTGAACTGAATTTTTGTTTAAATAACGAATATCTATGATGGTATTGGTTACATTAAAAATAATCCACATCTTTTAGAAATACACAATGAATCATTTATGGGCAAAAACATCTATCTTCCTCTGTTTGTCTGTCTGTCTACCTACCTACCTACCTACCAATCTACCTATTGCCAGAGTCTCACTCTGTTGCCCAGGCTGGAGGGCAGTGGCACGCTCAGTCACTGCAGCCTAGACCTGCTGGGCTCAGGCAATCCTTCTGCCTCAGCCTTCCAAGTAGCTGAAAGTACAGGCATGCATCACCATGCTTGGCTAATTTTTAAATTTATTATAGAGATGAGGTCTTGCCAAGTTGCCCAGGCTGGTCTCGAACCTCTAGACGCAGGCAATCCTCTTGTCTCCGCCTCCCAAAGTGCCAGGATTATAGGCCTGAGCTACCGCACCCGGCACAATTTACTTTAAAATAAAACAAGAAGCTGGGCTCGGTGGCTCAGCCTGTAATCCTGCGCCTTGGGAGGCTGAGGTGGATTGCCTGAGCCCGCACGTTCGAGACCCACCTGGACAACTTGGCGAGACCTCATCTCTAAAATAAATCAAAATTTAGCTGGGCGTGGTAGCACATGCCTGTAGTTCCAGCTACTTGGAAGGCTGAGGCGGAAGGATCGCCAGAGCCCAGCAGGTCAAGGCTGCAGTGGCCAGAAGTGACCACAGCACTCCAGTCTGGGCGACAGAGTGAGACTCCAACTCAAATAAATAAATAAATAAATAAATAAATAAAACAAGAGAGTTGTGAGTGGGAAACTAGGTAATTATGTGTGAGGGTAAATTATCCCATTCTCTCGTTTTAATATGCTTGATTTTCCATAATCAAATCATAAAACATTAAAATTAAAATTTAAGTTTTAAAAAACTGCCTCCCTCATAAATTAAAAAAAAAATTAACAAGCAATAGTTTGGGAGAGGCAAAGTTACCACAGCATTCTGTGGCAGAATGGCGGTCTTTCTTTGAAAAACTTTCCACAGCAGGTCTTTCTGCCATGAATCTTTCTTCTTCCCTCTTATAGAGATCATGTTGAAGGCAATCTTTTTTTGCTTTATTGTCTTATTAGACAACCTAAAAGTAAGCTGCAAAATGCATATTATATCCCTCAACCAACCAATACGCAGAAACTGTAATGTATATGACATTCCATGTGTGTTGTGACTAAAGAAGGGAGATATTTCAGGGTTTTCTGCAAACATCAAGAACAATTCTAAAATTATATGCAAAGAGCACATTTACTTTTTGAAACCCTCACAAAAATCTTTTGTAATGGTAAAAATTACCAGTGTAAAGTGCAAAAAAGTCCCAGAGAGGAACATTATTTATGATATACACATTTTTACTGTCTATATCAGTCACTAGGATGAAACACAGAAAACAGCCCTACCACTTTTATGCTTTAGCAGCTCCTCTTCTAATTTAGAATCCCAGTTTCAAAAGATTGATCCAGATAAGATTAAAGAGGCTTATAATGTCCCTGGGTGCAAAAGTTCCAGAAGTAGTCCAAGAAGAAAAGGAAGAGTCTTTAAAAGTAACATTCTTATGCAGTCTGACTGCTGCTTTAGTCTGCTAACACCTTGTTCTCTAACCTTTTAGTAGCTTCTCTACAGCTTATTACCTCATTTGTCTACATGCTTTTAACCACAACAGACACTTGGCAACATACAAGCCACTCCCCTCCCCACCCCAGTCCTTGGTCTGTAGCTTGTAGTATGTTGTAATTTTGCTCAGGCTGTGGCTAAGTCTGAACTAAGTATGCAGTGAGTCTGGTGTGAGGTAACAAAGAGCTGCTGCCTTTTGTTCTTCACTCTACTTCTTGCTGAGGTAACTCTTGAGCTGTGATGGGAGTCAGAGATCTAAAAAAGCAAGGGTTTTAAATTTTTCACCCTCTTTCTATTATTAATTGGTATACTCTCATCTTGAAGACTCAAATAATAAAACAGTTCAAAGTAAGCAGACTTATGTCTGAAGTATGGCCTGATCGAAACATTTATAGTATAGAGCTGTGTCCATTACCAACTATAATCCATTCAATTATTTTTTACACCTTTACAATTTCTTATAAACCTACTAAATAATAACTAAAGAATAATACAAATGGTTTAAAAAGCTACACTTGTGGTCCACAGGAAGTAAAGGCTGCTCTGTGGATTCAAGATAATAATAAATGACTTGTCAGGTGTTACTTTAAACGCATCCGGTAGAAGTAGCAAGTATTACCAGAAGCAGGAAAAATACCTTTCCAACACATTTAAAAACCAAGCAAAGTTTTACTTAAACCTACCTGGGTCAAACATGCTGTAATCTAATTTTATCCAAAAAAACCCGAGAGCTGTAAGAAACCTCTGACCTGTATGTACATGGATGGTTGAAGCAAAGTAAAATACTGCCATGCTATGACTTCCAGTAATATGTGAAGAATCCCCAAATATCCCAAATTACAGGGGTTGTAGAGAAGAATCTTGTCTGCAACCAGGGGCAAGCAATTCTTTAATAAATCAGTCACAAACACAGGTGGTATTTTAAATATACAGTAGGAACATTTATTTTAACACTTCTAAAAGATATTTTTCCATGCCAGATGATTTGATATAAAAATCAAACCCATCATACTTTCCCCATCAGTCTCTCTACATCTTGGGCAATCAGAAATTTGTACAACATGAATATTTGCTTCTAAAACAAAAATTACAAATTAAATGGTAACAAAAATACACAAATCAACTGGACCCTAAACAAATTTCTAATGAATTCTTTCCCCCATCCCCCAATCACCTAGAGCTTCTTTCTTCAGCCTCACTCTGCTCCTTTTCTTTTCTTTGCTTGGCCATGAATTTCTGTTAAAAGCAATTTGCAATACAAAATACTTATTAGATGTTATTTTGTTGTGTGTGCAAACCTATCTAATATATTTCATTTTATTTACAATTTAAAAACTACAAAATAAAGATTCAGACACTGTACCTTTTATTAACATTACTTTCTTTCATTCATCTGGTATTTATGACACACTTGGTATTATGTTTGGTGCTTGAGGATTCAGTGGTCAAATAAACAAGATAATGAAGATGGGAGAAGAATAAGCGTTTCAGAAGAAAGACAAGATAATTGATTGAGGTCAAACTTTTTTGTGGTTGGGAGGGCATGTTCTACTTTACCTAGGACTTGTTAACTGAAGATCTTTCTGATTTAAGACCAAAGAGATGAGAAAGAACTGGCCATGCAAGAAGAATTGGGAAGGAGAAAAGGAACAGTGACATTAAGATGCATAGGCAGTGAGGGGCCTCTCATAGATGAAAAACAGAACAAAGTGAGCCAGAAAAGCTAAAACATAGTAAACAATAAAAACTTGAGTTTGGAGAGGCAGAAAAAAAGTCAGATCATGCAGGGATTTATAGGCCTATAAGAAGAAGTTTGGCTGTTAGTCCAGGTGCAACACGAAGCTGTTAAAAGATTTATTTATTTATTTACTTAGAATCGGAGTCTCACTATATCACCAGGCTAGAGAGCAGTGGAACACTCAATGGCCACCTCAGCCTCAACCTGCTGGGTTCAGGTGATCCTTCCGCCTCAGCCTTCCAAGTGGCTGGAACTACAGGCACTTGCCACCATGCCCAGCTAATTTTTTGTTGTTGTTTATTGTAGATACAAGGTTTTGCCTTGTATCTACTGCCCAGGCTAGTCTCGAACCCGTGGGCTCAGGCAATCCTCTCACCTCAACCTCCCAGAGTACTGGGATTACAGGTGTGAGCCACCACGCCTGGCTTGTTAAAAGATTTTAAATGAAAGAAAATATCATGATAAACTAAGTTAAATACATAGGTAGCAAAGAACAATGTACAAGGGCTTGGGCCTGGAATAAAATAGAGCTGAGTTCAGCTTCTAGGTCTTCTACTAACTAGCTATGTGACCTTGGGTTTGGATACATAATTTCTTTATGTCTGCTTCCTCATCTTTAAAAAATGGGATAATAACAGCTAAGAGCAGTGACCCGAGCAGTGACCCAGCACTTTGGGAGGCTGGGACTAGAGAACTGCCTGAACCCAAGATTCAAGACCAGTCTGCACAACTTGACGAGACCTCATCTCTACAATAAATAAAAAAATTAGCTGGGTGTGGTGGTACGTGCCTGTAGTTCCAGCTAATAGGAGGGCTGAGGCAGGATCATATGGGCCCAGCAGGTTGAGGCTGGTTGACAGTGAGACTGACTGAAAAAAAAAAAAAAAAGGAATAATAGCACCTAACACAGCAAGTTGGTGAGAGGATTAAACAAGGTTCTAGCACATAACAGCTTAATAAATGGTAGGCGAGTGTCTGTACCACAAATTCAATAGAGAGGATGTATAAAACAACTCAAAAACTCAGGAGAAATCAGAATTACTGCTTCAATTGTGGTTAATAATGATTCTCTAAAGTAGCATATCCTAAATATACGTATAATTTTTAAAAAGTTTAAATTAGTTTGGGAGCCAAGTAATATAAAGTTTAAGTAGTATTCTTTCTAAGAACTCAGAGACTTTAATGTGGTAATGTGTGCATGACTGTAAGAGGACATTAGAATATGCAGTTTCCCACCCTTTAATAATAGAGTATTTAAGAATATGAGACTAGAGGCCTATAGAATCTAGTGTGGCAAATGCTGCTGTTCAAGACAAAGGAGTAAGGGTTAGAAATTACTAGCAAGGTACAGTAAAGGAGAAAACAGAATTTTGGACTTAAGAGGAATAAACTGGCATAAGCACTCAAAAGTTTTCCCAAAAGGAAAAAGTGTAATTCTGGGTAGATACTTAAATAATTTGATTACACGACAATAGCACCTAAAGATTTTGTAATTTTCCAAATTACCTCTGTATTTTGCTTATGACGTGTGCTCTTGCAGTGATTTGTCATTGCTTTTTCATCTGAGTAGAAGAGGGAACAAATTGGACAGAAGAATCCAGCCTTCGGTACAAGAAAGTCTAAATCTAGAGGAAAAGAAGAGAGGAAAGAGACAGAAGGAAAATTACCAATAATTTATCTACAGCTGTGTTAATCAATTTATCTAAACATGACAAAAGTAACTTTAATCGCAAAACATAGCTTTTTATTTTTTTAAAAAAAATTCTTTAATATTCCAGAGCCTCCAGGGAACGCCAGATGCCACTGCACTGGTATACTGCCAAGCTGAACAGAGTCCCATGGAGAATCTTCAGATAACAAAGAACTGTTCAATAATCCTTGAGAATAGCAAGTTACTAGATAAGAATCTGACAGCCTGAAATAAACCTATTAAGAACACCTTATTAAAATAAAAAAGGGAGAAGAGGCAGAATGATGGACAACTGTCTGCTCCAGGAATATGCTGGCCAATTAAGATTCCCCTCAGCTCACCTTAGCTGACCATAACAAAATCAGCTAGCTACACTTTTCAGCATGTTCTGCTTAACTGGTTGCTGCCTAGAGAAGTATAACTCAATTCTCACCAGAGTGGCAAAGAAAGCATCAGGAATAAAAAAGGAGATATATATTCAAGAGTGCAATAAAGCCGGATGCGGTGGGTGGCTCAAGCCTGTAATCACAGCACTTTGGGAAGCAGAGGCGAGAGGATTGCCTGAGCCCAGGGGTTCGAGACCAGCCAGGGCAACTTGGTGAGACCTCGTCTCTACAATATATCAAAAAATTAGCGGGGCATGGTAGCGTGCACCTATAATTCCAGCTACTTGAAAGGCTGAGGCGAAAGGATCGCCTGAGTCCAGCAGGCTGACGTTGGGGTGGCCATGAGCATGCCACTGCACTCGAGCCTGGGAGATAAACTGAGACTCTGACTAAAAAAAAAAGAAAAAAAAGTGCAATAAAAATATTCTTGTCAGGTAAAAACAGCCTAGTAAACTGTCTTCAGAAATGCCACTGTGTAAAACCTCCTAATTTCCACTCTAAAATAACAATCAAGGCAAGGATACCCAATTATTCACCCAACAATAGAACACTTACTATGGTGCTGAGTTTTTAATTTGTATAGATAAAGAAAAAGATGTCATTTTTTACATTACCTCCAGGGACACGAGGAGCCACTGATATGCCTAAAGAAGAATCTTCAATCTTTTTGCGTTTTCGCTCTGGTTCTGAATCTCTTAATCCAGATCCTTCATCTACTAAAACAATTAAATTTATCAGACAAAAAGTTATTAAAAATATAGATTTACAGACTTTGTGAGGTTAACAATGGGTAAGTCTTACCTTCAAAGACTAACTTAAAACTCAAAGAAAACCTCCCTTGTTTAATCTCATCTGACCACTCTTTCACACAACATTCTCCAAGATTCTTTTATGTAAGGAATAAATGGGTAAATCTGTTCAGATTTATTAATGGACTTAGGAGTATAAAGCTAAAGCTACAGGAAATTTTGTTTTATTTATCTGTTTATTTATTTTTTTGAATTGAAGTCTCACTCTGTCACCCAGACTAGAGCGCAGTGGCATGTTCAGCAGCTTCTACCTGCTGGGCTCAGGTGATCCTTCCACCTCAGCCTTCCAACTAGCTGGAACTACAGGTGTGCACCACCATGCCCAGCTAGTTTTTAAAATTTATTTTAGAGATGAGGTTTTGCCAAGTTATCCCAGTTGGTCTCAAATCCCTGGGTTCAGGCAATCCTCTCACCTCCGCCTCCCAAAGTGCTGGGATTACAGGTGTGAGACACTGCGCCTGGCTAGGAAATTTTACGTATATATTGTTCCAGAAATAATTTAAAGGGTAATAAAAGAAGTTAATTCGTGTAGTTACTGGTGAGAGCTTATATAGGCAAGGTAATGAGTTGAGTAGAGAGTAGGGATTAAGGACAAAGGATACCAGCAGAGAATAATTCTAAGCCCATGTACTGAGCCCCTCCCAACCTAAAAAACTGAGTCTAAACTGAGAGCCTAGGGCTCCTGTTAGACAGAATCACAAGTAAAATTATAAATGTTAAAGCCCAGCAAAGTTAGTAACAAGTAAAAAGCATTCAACGTAAGTTGACTCTGCATACTGTGATCTTGGGGTCAGACAAAAACGGAAACTGGTTCCAAGCAATTCTGAGTATCCTCAGTAGCTGAAATACCTTTTACATAATACTTAACAAATACATACACACACACACACACACACACACACACACACACACTTCACTCATTTGCTTTTATCTCATGTGAGATTAAGCAGGTCAAATCACTATTCCTATTTCTTCACAGGTGGAGAAGCAAATTAAAAGAGGTAATAAACTGATATACCCAAGGTAGCACAGCTAGTGAGTGACACAGGCTAGGACCAAGATTTGTGGTGACTTTAAGTGCTCTCACCATACATCTGGGCTATTCTTTACCAAGTCTGAGGGGGACGGCTAGGAATTTTGAAATTACTACTTACTCTTCTCTTATTTCTCACATTTTACTAGTCATCAAGTCCTAGAGTTTATTGGGGGAAAAAAAAGGTTGTCTCCTTTTTCTTAACTTGATTAACCAGCCTGGTTTCCAATCTCTTCCTACAATAGGTTCTTCCTCACCAGAGTAATACACTTTCTCAAACATGCCAGCTCCTGCCACTCCGAAGGCACATTTATCTTAATAATATTTTATAAATATAAATTACATAATTAAAATATATTAAAGCAAATTATTAAACTGTAAAATTGGGTGGACAAATGACTTTTTCTTAATCTAGGTACCTGTCAAACATATTGTCTATTAATAGAATATTATTATATTCTTACATAAGCAGTAAGTAAGTCATCCTTCTATATTACTCAGTTGAGACGAGGCAATTCTAAGCAAGCTAGTGCCAAAGTTGTCCTATCACAACAGAAATCCTGAGGCAGAAGGGAACCTCAGGAAATCATGCTAGAGCTATCAGACAGATTCTTAAACCTTGGTATCAAGGACTGGTTATGGGAAAGAACAGACAGGGAAGAAGGAATACCCATTTGATCATGACTTAGGAAAGAGATTCAGGAGAGATGGCATAATCCATAGTAACAAATGATGCAGAAAAGTCAAGTAAGACTAAATTAAGAGGAAAAACACTTAAAAGAAAAATCAAGTTTGACAACAACCCAACAGGGGTTCAACAAATTCAGTTTTATGAAAGTGGGTTGAGAGAGAAGCCAAAATATATCCAATTCAATGGGAAATGAAGATGCAAAAGTAGGTGGTTCTTTTTAGATGCTCTGCTCTAAAACAAAGGAGAAAAGATGGGAGCCACAAAAATTTCAAGGTTATGGGGATTTTTCTTCCAATGGGAAAGACTTGGCCATATTTTATGTGTAAGGAGCCAATATAAGTAAAATACAAGTTAGCAGGCAGGGGAGATCCTAAATTTGCTCTGGTAAATAAAAATGAAAGCAAGGTCATCCAGTGAGAAATGAGCTATGTGATATAGAAGGGGAAAAAGGCTAATATCATACCTGGTTAGGAAAGAGTAAAGGAAGGAGACCTTTACTATATTAGGAGCAATATTGAGGGTCCCCACCTGAGATCAAATTAAATAAACTTCTTAGAATGAATCATAGTTGAAAAGTTTTACTTAGAGAAGATAGAACAGGAAAACAAGAGGGAAGGAGAGTACTGCAAAGAGAATGGTAAAAAGGATACCCTTACCATTTAAGGCTCTGTTTAAATCATACCAGTAAGCTGATTTTTTTGCTTTACCTCTGAGTCAATAAACTACTTGAGAGTCTAAAAAAAAAAAAATCCTTTTTAACATCCCATTAGGAATAATGTCCAGGACAGGCATGGTGGCTCATGTTTGTAACCCCAGCACTTTGGGAGGCAGAGGTGAGAGGACTGCCTGAGCCCAGGGAGTTCGAGACCACCCTGAGCAACTTGGCAAGATCTCATCTCTACAATAAATCAAAAAATTAGCTGGGCGTGGTAGTACACGCCTGTATTTCCAGCTACTTGGAAGGCTGAGGCAGAAGGTGATCCATTATCTGTCTAAATTACAAAGATTGAAATCTTACCTAGATCTAATAACTATAGGTTTGCCTTTTTTCTGCCCCTGATCTATTTCATTGACTTTCTTTTTTTTTTTTTGAGTTGGAGTCTCTTTCTATTGCCCAGGCTGGAGTGCAGTGGAACACTCATGGCCACTGTAGCCCCGACCAGCTAGGCTCAGGTGATCCTTCTGCCTCAAACTTCCAAGTAGCTGGAAATACAGGCATGCGTCACCATACCTGCTAATTTTTTAATTTTTATGGTAAACTCACCAAATTGCCCAGGCTGGTCTTGAGCCCCTGGGCTCAGGCAATCCTCTTGCCTCCACCTGCCCAAAGTGCTGGGATTATAGGAATGAGCCATAGCATCAGACCTATTTTACTGTTTTTCTACTTTTCTTCCTAGATGGTAGATCTTTGAAACCTCAACATCATCTCATGTTTTGTAACTCCTCCCCACTGCAACAATCCTGCTTTACCTTTACTCATTTGGAAGGCCTCTTCACCTTTTGCTGGTTCTGTCAAAACAGGTTTTTCTGATGGTGGTGCTTTCCCAATTCTAACTCTCTTGGCTGGCGCTTTAGCTTTAAAAAGAAAGTCTAATTTATTGCTCTAGTAACAGTAATTAATTTTAGCTTTAAATTAAACATATTAAATTGTCTGAATAACAAATTCAACACCTTACTTTTCTGCAAACAATACCTAAATCTGGTAGGGAAGTCTATTTTTAATATAAAATAATTTTACTTAAAAATACTTGGTTTATTCTAAACATTTTTCTTTTATGTTCCCATTTACTGTTTTCTAAACAACTATGCTTCCCTACCTTCTTTTCCCAAGGGGTCTACGAATATTTTTCTAATTTGTTCTGTAAGCCTTTAAGACCCTCCTAGTATATCATTCTTGGCTGAATTAAATTTTTCAAGACTTTCTTTTTTTTTTTTTTTTT
>CAUYQG010177778.1:0-15123 GCA_963574415.1 Tarsius wallacei
GGAAGTGGGATAGTACCTTTCATGATTAAGTCCTACTCTAGAACAGACCTGAGTTCTATTAAAGTTTCCCCATGGCCGGGCTCGGTGGCTCAGCCTGTAATCCCAGCACATTGGGAGGCCAAGGCGAGTGGATTGCCTGAGCTCGCGGGTTCAAGACCCACCCAGGCAACTTGGCAAGACCTCATCTCTACAATAAATCAAAAATTAGCCGGGTGTGGCAGTACGTGCCTATAATTCCAGCTACTTGGAAGGCTGAGGAGGAAGGATCGCCGGAGCCCAACAGGTTGAGGCTGCGGTGGCCGGGAGTGTGCCACTGCACTCCAGTCTGGGTGACAATGAGACTCCAACTCAAAAAAAAAAAAAAATTAGCCAAGCATGGTGGCACACACCTGTAGTCTCACCTACTTGGAAGGCTGAGGCTGAAGGACCACCTGAGCCCAGGGGGTTGAGGCTGCAATGAGTCATGATTGTGCCACTGTACTCCAGCCTGGGCAACACAGTGAGATCCTGACTCAAATAAAGAAAAAAGCCCACTAACTGATCAAGGCTTGGATATGTAATTCCATTTCATATTATCCCCAGAAAAGGAGGAACCAGAGAGAACCAAAGAGAAGAAAGTGACAAAGATAGAGCACAAGGCTGGCGAGGAGATGCAGGCATGAAGGGAAGGGAGATACGGGCATGGAGGCAGAAGCCTGGGCCTCAATCGCCCCGTGGGACTTCAAGTCTCATCCCCAGCTGCCACTGTGCAGGAACAGGCTTATCAGCTGGTTACCTCCCCTCAGCCCAACCCCGCCCCTCTATCCCCAATCCTCAGATGGCCATGGGAAAAGCTACCCCTCAGCTCTGTGGCCAGCAAAGGGACTGGAGCAGCACTGCTCATGGAGGGTGCTGGGTCCCCGGCGCCTGGGCGCCAGGTCTCTAGCCTGGCCTCTCTCCCTCCTCAGCCCCTTCCACGCAGGTGCTCCAGTGCCCACACGGACCCTTCAGTGCAGTAAATGCCAGCCCTCTGCGGGGGCGGGTGCCCTGTGTCTGGCCAGCGTGAGGGGGCTGAGCCCAGGCCCTCGGGAAACCTTTCTGCCCAGAGGCTGCTTCCTCTGGCTCCCATGGGTGTGTGTAGACAGCAGTTCCTGTGGAAGCCTCTATTTTAAAATGTCTCTCATGTAATCGACAACACAGAGGCTAGAGGAACATGTGGATGAATCAGCACAGATCACCCCCTGGTAGAAAAACACCTATTATCAGCTGTTTTATTATTTAAAAAATTAATTTTTTAAAATTTAAGCTTAATGGGCAGATTTCAGCTAGAATTTTAGACCTCCAAGATTCTTATTTGAAGCTCCCCCCACAACACTGAATTTCTTTTTGGGGGGAGTATATAAGTGAAATTCAAAAAATTCTCCAGTCATTAGTGATAACATTAAATCTGGAGAAAATCAAGTCAAAATAACTTGTGTAACAGAAGTCCACCTTAAATGTGAACTTGGGCCGTTTCCAACACACAAAAATAAAAAATACTCAAGGTGATGGGTATCCCAAGTACCCTGGCTTGACTTACACATTTGATGCATGTAACAAAATACCCTATGTACCTCATAAATATGAAAAGAATTACATACCAACCTTAAAAATCAGAAAAACTTGCTAGAATGATTGTGCTACACATTCAGAACCACCTCAATAGAAACACACATTTGAAACCTTACCTGATTTGGATGTAATCACAAGTATTCGATCATCCAGTGTTTTTATCGTCTTCTTGAAGCCACAAAGAGCTTCAGAAAGCTGAATTTTCATTTTCATGACCAAGTCATGGCCTCGTCTCTGAAAGACACTATGATCCTTCTGATCAAGCACAATGATGACATCACCAGGCTCCAGCTCAGGCTCCTGGTCTCCTTCTCCATGAAACAGTATCTTCTGCCCATCTTTCATACCTGGGAAACACCATCCCTTGCTGAGTAGCTGATTCTCATACACACCATTCTTCCTCAAAGTTTTTGTTTTGCTTTTTCTCGTTTGTAGTCAAGTTTCCCACATTTGGGGAAATCACAGGGCACAGCTGGAGTGCAATACCTATGCCTCACCTGGGAAAACCACCTTCATGACCATGGTCTCTCCCCTGCTAGATAAGTATCCTCAAAGCTTCTGAAGGAGGAACACAAGGTCCTTCAAGGATTCTTTATTCATCAGACCTCCCAACCTCATGCAGGCAGGAGGCAGGGCAGGGTGGCAGGGCTTATCACTGAGAAAGAGTTCCTGCCTCCTTCTGCAGAAAGTAGGGCTCGAGCCAAGTGGGCACACGGAGAGGGCAGATGAGGCCCCACGTCTCGGGTTCACAAGACACACCCTGCCCAGGCCCTGTGATGCCACACTGTGGGCATGAGGTCACCATCCACTTCCCAGTGCACATGGTACATGGCTCTGGGGACTGCACAGCAGCCCTGTCCCTTTCTGTGCCTTTCCTGGCCCGAGGTTCAAGTATGTTTAAACAGGAAGTCCTTTAACAACACCGCTGTGGCTTCAGGTGTCTGGTTCTTTTCCTTTTCGTCTCATCTCTGATCTAGAATACGCTCGCTAGATTAGAAAGCCTCAGCATCATCAGGGGATACTTGGAGATCAGCTGAGACTGAAAGATGCCTTAAAATGATGGTGTCAGGCAAAATGAACAGCAGAGGAAAGCTCTGCCCATGGGAGAATCTATGCAGCAGAGAGGACGTGGAGAAAAGGGACACACAGCCATAAAGGCTCAGACACATTCTTATGGCCAATGAGCACTGAAAGCTATTAGGAAGAACACACCAGAAGATTCTAGCGGGATGGTTTCAGGCTATCAGGAGAGGGCAGCTAACCAAAGCTGAGGTTGAGGAAGACTTCAGAGCATTAGAAACCCTTCAAAAAAGATCGTGTGATCTCAAGGGAGCAGATCTCAGCAAGAAAACTCTGAAAGCTCTGGCAGGTGACATGGAACGGAAACAAGGCCAGGGAGGGTCAAGAGAAGATGAGCTGGAAACAGGAGGAGCTCGGGCACGCCCTGGTGGGTGTGTGACACAGCTGCTTTCCTGCCACCTAACCTGTGTGGCCCGCAATGGGCACCCGAGTAGCACTGCCGGCCAGCGGGGGCGCCAGTTCTGCCCAGCCTCACCTTTTTCAACATGTACCTCGATAATCTTCTTCTCGCGGGTCACCTTGGCGCCGCTGCAGCTCTCGCAGCGGTCCTTGGGGTTGATGCGCTCGCCCTGGCCCTTGCATTCCACGCACACGGTCTGGATCTGCTGCACCATGCCCGGCCCGATCTGCTGGATGTGGATCTGCATGCCCCGCCCCTTGCACAGCGGGCACTTCTCCACTGATCCCTTCTTCCCACCGACACCTGCATGTGGGGGCAGGAGGCAGGAGTGAGAGCTGTGCCCCTCCACCAGTTTCCCTGTGGGGCGCCACAGCAGAAGACGGTGGAACCTCACACTGGACACCGGGCTTGGGATTCCACTGATGATCACAAAAAATGCAGAAGAGTCTGTCTGAGTCTCACCACCCAGATAACATCTGTTTATCAAACATTTGTGTTTTGGGCTGTGCCAATCAAATGTATCACTTTAGTTTCACTAAATGTGTTTTCTTCCACCCCCCAGGGTGGGAAAACCCCCATGCCTACAGGTTAATGAGGCAGCCAGGGCTGTGGAGATCAAGGGAACACAAGTTTTGTCACCACGGGCGGCCACCCAGCTCAGCCAATGCTCTAAGGGATAAGGTGGGCCTGGGGTCACCAGACTTGACTTTTCTTGAAAACTCAGATTCTTAAAAGTTATGGTTCATCAATAAATAAAATATATATTAAAAGTTATGGTAGTTACATTTACATTTATATCAGGGATTAGAAAACTATGGCCAGAGTGCATGGTTTTATAAATAAAGCCTTATTGGAACGAGGCACGCCTGTTCATTGATGTACTGTGATGGCAGAGTTGAGTAATTACAAGACTATTTTAAAACAGTCACTCTCTGGCCCTTTATGGGAAAAGCCTGCCAACTCCTAGACAGGTGAACTGTCTTGATTTCTACATTTTTTAAAGAATGGTCAACATATTCAAGAGGTGCCGTCCAAAGGAACACTCATTCAGGCAAACAGATGTGGCCCTGGAACCACCTACTCGTGCCCTCTGCTTGACCCTTGCATTTGGAAAGATGAAGGATTTTTCTCTGAAGTACAGAACAGGCAGACATGGTTCCAAATCTAAGAGATCAGAACTGTGAGATTCAGTCAAAAATTGATTTTTACCTTCACACTTCTCACAAATTACATTTTTCTGGAGGGCCAATTTCTTCGTGACTCCGTTATATAATTCTTCAAGAGTTACAGACAACTGGTGTACAACATTCTTGCCTTACCAAGGGAGAAAAAAAAAATGAGTGATACTGAACTAAACAGCCCAGTGTATTCAACACCACCCTGGACCCTGCATTGTGCGAAGTCTCCAAAGACCAAGGCTGCACCTCGTCATTCACTCCCTCCCCCATGGGAAGTGATGCTTCTGTTACACCAGCGCACCCCAACTGGCCCCTGGCCAGTAACAAGAACAAATATCCTCGCTAGCGATGAGCTAATTATTCAATCATTTATAGAGGTCAACAAAAGGACTCTCCACCTTTATTTTCTGAGAACAAATCTGAGGACAGGGAGCTCGCTACCTGAGAAACCTAGGGAGTGTTAACCAATGAAACTGGTTAGGTAAGTTCTCCCATGACAGGAGCCCATTCTCACAGATGAACGTATGACACCTGGAGTCTCTGGACCTCTCACTGAAACTCCTCCTTGGATACACAGTGCTTTCCTTTCCGAGCCCTTCTGTAACCAGGGGCCAAGTGGGAATCCCCTCCTCTGCAGAAATCTCACTTCCTTTAGGATGGCAGGCATTTAGACCTCAGGGTGGCAATGAGTTTGCTCCAGCGCCTGCTGCCTGTAGGACAGGCAGCCTCAAGACCCTCCCTGCTGCCCGTGGCACTCTCGCAGTCACTGAGACAATGTGTCCTGGCTTATTGGCTGTCAACTTTGAGAGATGACTTAATTAAGGGCATGAAGTTTTTCACCTCAAGACGGGGAGAGCTGGGCCAGAGAACATTCGAGGTTTTAATCACGTTCACACCATCAATTACATGAGCAGGCCTCTTCCCAGAGGACACGGGAAGGATTTTTCCCTAATAAACACTTGGTGATCTTTAGCACACTGTGTTCACAGAATTGACATCCCAGCTTTATAAAGCTCAGTCAATTATAATGTGAGAACAAACACAGCTTCATTTATCCAGGGGCTCTCACTGACCAAAACCATACTTCTTAAACCCCAGCTCAGACCTGATTTTATCCAAAATTGTACTCTGACTTTATCCAGAATTGTAATACGCTTGGTTATCTATCTGGTTTCAAGATCCAAAGCAGCTTGTCAGCAGTAAATCAGCTGGGCAGTAAACAGTAAACCAGGGAGCTACCCTGCTAGAGACCACTCATAACAGAGGTGACGGCCCATAGCCTGGCAGGAGGTGACATGTAGAAAAATTAGCGCAAACCCCAGAGCTCAAAAACAGGGGCCTGGGCCGTTCAGTTGAGGGTTAAGCTCCTCGTTCACCTCCTGGGGATGAAACTGCTCAGCACAATGCATTCTGAAAAGAAAGCCAGGTCGCTTACAAAGATTTTAAAACATAAATCATGTTACCTAGAAAATTCCCTGAGCAAGCTGGGAAAATGAGGCCATACTAAACATGACAGAGAACTGGCCAGAACAAGAGAGCCCACAGGCCCAGGGCAGGGACAGGGGCAATCTTGGTAAAGGGATCACTGACAACCACGGGAAGTGCCATCGCGTACCTCAGGACACTCGGGTCTGACCCACCAACAAAGGAAAGAGGGCAAGATGAACTTGACCTTTCTCCTTCCTGTCCACCACTCCATTTACTCCTTCACAGGTAATTCTGGAGGGTGTCAGAGAATTACTAAATACACCAAGAGATTCCAGATGACCTTGAAACTAGACAAGGGATGAACTCGTTAAAGTGGATGGTCCCAAGCATGACAATCGCTCCCTTTGAAGCACGATCCATCCTGAGTCCCAGGACATGTACAGTTTCCTTAAACACACTTACCTCTTCTCTCTCTGGCCATCCGTCCTCCACCACCAAAGAACATGTCGAAGATGTCCATGGGCGAGGAGAAGCTGGGGCCCGTGCCCCCCTCTTTAATGGCCTGTTCTCCACCCTGGTCATAGATGTCCCTTTTCTTTGCATCTGAAAGCACTTCATATGCCTGGGATATGAGTTTAAACTTTAAAAGAGAAAGAGAGAGATTCTTAAAAAGAGAGTGGAGGTTTGAGTTGTTTTATTAAATAGACCCACCATATGAACGTAAAGTATTATCAGAGCTGTCGTTTGACCAGCATCACCCTTCAAACTAGACCATCACACACCCCCATCTCCCCCTTGAGTGGGAAGCATAGGGCAGACTATGAAGGAACTGGTGGCAGGGACACCACAAGAATGAGAGAGAGAGGCAGCCACAGGGAAAGGAAGTTTCTCCCTACCCTGGCTATACCAGACAGGAAGTTGAGACCAGCTAAGATGCCATGAGACCGTGCCAGAGCTTAATATATAACCATATAACTCAGCACTCCAGGTGCAACTACTGCTTTCCAGTCCATGAGAATCGCTTCACTACTTTACTAGCATGAAACTCAACTACATGCCGGGTGCGGTGGCTCATGCCTGTACTCCCAAAGTATTGGGAGGCCAAGGCAGGAAGATGGCTTGAAACCAGGAATTCAAGACCAGCCTAGGAAACATGATGAGACCTCATCTCCACAAAAATTAAAAAATTACCTGGGCATGGTGGCACATGCCTGTAGACCCAGCTACTCAGGAGGCTGAGGTAGAAGGATCATCTGAGCCCAGAGGTTGAAGCTGCAGTGAACCATGATCATGTTACTGCACTCCAGCCTGGGCAAGACTGAGACCATGTCTCAAAAAGAAAAAAAAAAAGGAAAAGAAATTCAACTACACACATCTGTGAGTCCCTAACCGCGAGCCAGACAGTATGTACAAATCTGTCCTCCTGGTCTTTCCCCCAGAGTCCTACCCCTCTCAAAGTCTTCCCCATCTCACTTATTGGCAACACTAATCTCACTGGTCACATCTGCAGCCCAGTACCCTAAGACGGACACAATGTCCCACGTGTAGCATTCCCACCAAAAATGTAACACTGGAGACCAATTGTAAGAAAAGAATCAGAAAACCCAAATGGAGGGGCCTTCTGCAAAACTAAAAGACAGGACAACAGAATACAATGTGGGATCCTGGATGGGATCCTGCACTGGGGAAAAAATGGCTACCAAGGACATGATTGGAGCAACTGGATAAATGTATCTTTCTTCTCGCTGTTAAACTTCTTAAATTTGGTAACTGTACTATGGTTATATACAAAATGTCCTTGTTCCTAGGAGAAACGTGCATTCTTTAGGTCTGAATGGTTATGATATATGCAACTTCCTCTCAAAAACTCTAGCAAATAGTAACAATAAATATAATAACAGATGTGACAAATGTGACAACATATTTACAACTAGAGAGGCTTGGTGAAGGTATGCGATGCTTCCTATACCATCTCACTCTGTCACCCAGGCTGGAGTACAGTGGCACAATCATAGCTCACTGCAGCCTCAAACTCCTGGTATCAGCCGATGGAATTTTTAAAAATAAAATCAGAACACTAAAATATGCAAAAGCTCTTCTCACCACCACTGCGTCTACAGCAGTCAAAGCTCCCCCCACCCCCTCTGGCCTGGACTACGCCTCCCCACTGGTCCCCTCCTCACCCCAGTTTTCAATCTTTTCCCCATCCAAGCCTGCTAACCGTCAATCCCTGGCCCAACCCCCGCCCCCCCCCACCCCCCCGCCCCAGGGGCCCAAGTCACTGGGAGTAAAAGTCCGTCCTCTCATCTGGGAACCCAGTCTGACACTCCTCTCTGCCTTCATCTCCACCGGTGTCCTTCCCGCTCCCCAATTCCACACCAGCCTCTTTGCTGTTCCTCAACCCTGCAGCATGTGCCTCGGGGGTACCTCAGCCAGTGTGGCCTCCCCACTCACCTCTTTCAAGCCTTTGCTCACAGGCTACCTTCTCAGGGATGCCTCCCCAATGATCCGGCTTCAAAACTGCAAAGCCCACCTCCCTGGCCCTCCCGTTCCCCTTCCCTGTTTTATTTTTCTCCACAGCATTAACCACCTTCTAACACGCCACGACACCCAATGCATCCACTGTATCCCCCGCCGCAATACGAGCTTTGTGAGGACAGGCAGCTTCATACATGGCTGTCTCTTGAGCGGAGAACGGTGTCTGCCATGGAGAAGGCAATTGATAAATGTGTGCTAGATGAATAGCTTGATTCTGGGGTCTTGGCCATCTGGAGGCTACGGTTTAATCCGAGAGACAGATGTTATGTGGGTGCCAAAAAATGTATACACATTATAAGCAATGTTAAGAGATGTTCACCATAATCAGCAGTGTCTGGATACTGATGGTAACCACTCTGAGTACCTCTTGTAATTGCAGAAGTCAAACATGAATTGTATTCATTTTATTGAATATTACAATGTTAATACAGTTTTTGCCTTTCTTAAAATGTGTGCACATTATTTTAGCACCCTCTGTATATTTAAGTACCCTGTAATGCAGCTGGCTTCATAAAATATACAGGAAAAACAAACACCAGGAAGATACAGAGTGTCCCTGATTAAGAGCTAATCAGTAACTAGTAAATAATAGCTAATAAAAAACCGGACAACCTAAAAAAATAAGTCTTAAAAAAATCAGTACAGGCCGGGCTTGGTGGCTCAGCCTGTAATCCCAACACTTTGGAAGGCCGAGGCGAGTGGATTGCCTGAGCCCGTGGGTTCAAGACCCACCATAGCAACTTGGCGAGACCTCGTCTCTACAATAAATCAAAAATTAGCCAGGCATGGTAGTGTGCACCTGTGGTTCTGGCTACTTGGAAGGCTGAGGTGGAAGGATCACCGGAGCCCAGCAAATTGAGGTTGCGGTGGCCGGCAGCATGCTACTGCACTCCAGTCTGGGCGACAGAGTGAGACTCCAACTCAAAAAAAAAAAATCAGTACACACAAGGCAGCTAGATCTTTTGCTGTATTCATTCTCATAACATTTCTGCACAGAAATAGATAAAACTCACTACTACCCCTTTCCTCAGCAGAAAAACTTAGGTGCAACAGAGATACTGGATGCCTGCTACGGAGCAGAAAGAACGAGACCAGGTGTCCACTAGGGAGTTTTGTGCCTGTCTGCAGGTCAGGACTAGGGAAATACACTTTAGGGGAATGTCTGCTAGAAACATGCCCACATACCCCGGATACTCATCAGACACTTGGACTTAATAGAATTAATCTACGAATGGACAAGGAAAACCCTGTTGCTTGGGACAATCAGAAGCCAGATCTCACAAGAGATGGGGGCCCCAGCTACCACTAGCGGGTCCACTCGCCTCTGGGGTCCCAGAACCCCCAAGTCTAAGTCAGCTCCCTGCCTTGCCCCTCTCCTTGTTGGAGATTAATGCTCTAACCAGCCTGCCTTTCTGACTGTGGCCATTTGCCGCAGAACCTTAATAGGATTACTGCACAGCTGGAAAAAATGGCTCTGAAGACTATACAGCAACTTGGAAAAGTACTTATGATCAAATATTAAGTGCAGAGAGGAAAAAAAAGTCTATGTACCAGGATGACCATGCATGACCATCCTGGGAAAAATCCGGAAAGAAGTGGGTAGGACAACGCGTACTTGGGGGTTTTCCTCTGTATTATGAAGTTTTCTGCACTGTTATGCGATCCCTCATGAATTTTTAACTGGAAAACCTACTATTCAAACTAAAAGGTACCATGAAATTAACCTAAAGGCTAAACTCATCTCAACAGGATAACAGCCAAGAATACGCCTCACACCACTACCCCTGAAAAAATCTGTCTTGCCACCCCTCCTGTGTCCTACACAAAACCAGTCACAGAGGAGGTAAGCAAAGACTCCATGCACAGCGCCTGACAACAGACACGGGCTGCCGTGACGCTTAGCAACACAGGACAACAGGGCCAAAAACAAAGACCAACCAACACCCCAATGGCCTTCTCAGTTGTCCTGGAGCAAGGGTGGAAGGACTGGCACAATCTATTTTTGAAGAGACATTAATAATACAGTGACAAACTTAGGAAAAAAAATAAAAAGGTTCTACCTGTGACAGATAAAGTAAACAAGAACTCCACACAGACTCTCTTACACACACACACACACACACACACACACAAAGGCCTGTGCAGTGCACCCAGCACACAGTAGGCCCAGGAGTGTGGTGAATGAATGAACGAATGAGCCTTCTCTGTAAACTTGAAAGCAGGGTTTCTATAAGCTGTGTTCCCAGTCTCCTCATCCCCTTGGATGTCCAATCTAAATTTCTACTGGTCTCCCAATCTCCCCATCACTGCAATGCCCCTTCTCATCTGTCCCTTTCCAGGGCTCTCTCCTCCTCCTATATAGGCTTTTTAAATTTTTGTTTTGTTTTGTTTTTTGAATCAGAGTCTCATTCTCTCTTCCAGGCTGGAGTGCAGTGGCATGTTCACAGCCACCACAGCCTCGACCTTCTGGGCTCAGGCAATCCTTTCATCTTGGCCTTCCAAGTAGCTGGGACTACAGGGGTGCACCACCACACCCAACTAATTTTTTTGATTTATTGTAGAGTCGAGGTCTTGCCAAGTTGCCTAGGCTGGTCTCAAACTCCTGGGCTCAAGCAATCCTCCTGCCTCAGCCTCCCAAAGTGCCGGGATTACAGGTGTGAGCCACCGCACCCTGCTCTATAGAAGCTTTTTAAAAGTGCATTTCTTCTCGTGACATTGCGGTTCACTCACTCAGTCAACTAACAAACACTTCGACACCTGCTCTGCACAGGTGGACACACAACCCGTGAGTGGCCACGGAGGCCCAGTCCCTGCCCTGCTTACATTACAGCAGGGAATCTGGGTATCAAACAAGTAGTAATCACCATTAAAGCAGGATGAGTACCAGGCCAGGGGTTCAGTCCATAGGTCAGAGGCAGCCTCCTGGAAGACGTTTAAGCCAAAAACTAAACTAAGGTTTTATTCCCATCACCAAAGGTATTCATTAAGGAAAGTATACTTGGCAGTGGGCACATCATAAGCGGACAGGTGCCTGCCAGACCTCAATGCAAGAGCCTCCTTTAGGGGACACTAATTCAATGTCTGGCTTTATTTTTATTATTATTATTATTTTGGGTTGGGGTCTCACTCTGTCATCCAGACTGGAATGCAGTGGCACAATCACAGCTCAGGTGCAGCCTCTACCTCCAGGACTCAGGCAATCCTTCCGCCTCAGCCTTCCAAGTAGCTGGAACCACAGGTATGCACAACCAGGCCCAGCTAAGTTTTTTTGATTTATTGTAAGATGAGGTCTCCCCATGTTCCTCAGGCTGGTCTCAAACCCCTGAGGACAGGCAATTCTCTCGCCTCCACCTCCCAAAGTGCTGGGATTACAGACATGAGCCACCATGTCCCACTAAAACAAACTATTTAAATATTAGTTTAAAACAAACCACACAACCTGCCCAGACAGGTACAAACAGGGTGAAACCTACATACATACAGTACAGGTCAAGTCCAATTTTTTAAATGTAAAAGCTTCTGAACACCAAAAGCACATTCATCTCAAACTGTATGCACACAGCCATGAACTCACTCTTAGTGAGTACTGTGAGGTCTGACCTGAAACTGGGTGAGCAGGCTTTCCCACACGCTGCTGTCTTCAGCCAGCCTGCTGAACATGAAATCAGAGCCTAGAAGCTCCCCTTAAAGGAGACTGTCAGAAACAGACTACAATGGATTTAAGGAGCGGGCCTATGAATCACTAACACCATGTTAAAAGCCAATGACTTTAAAAGCTACAGTAAGCCACCTAAATATAGATGAGAAAGAACTCAAGTGAGCAACAGACAAACGGTCTTGCAGGAAAGCATTTCAAACTTGTGACAACCACATTCAGCACATGTGGCTAAATATAAACATTCTATCACTGCTGCTACCAGCCAACCCTCCTGAAGTAGCTTTCTCCAGCTTGGAATAACCATGCAGGCAGGTATTTTGATGCCAGCATCATTTCCACAGGTCTAAATGCTAGATGGGTAATTGGTGCCTTCACAGGTGACCCAGGTGTCATTGCCATCAGCTATGACAACAGTCTCACCTCCCAAGATCCATCTGCGACAACTAAAGTTTTATAAGAAAATGGCAAGGCGGCCAAGGTGGGAGGATTGCATGAGTCCAGGAGTTAGAGACCAGCCTGGGCAACATAGTGAGATCTTGTCTCCACAAAAAGGAAGGGAGGGAGGGAAGAAGGAAGGAAAAAAGAAAGGAAAGGAGGGAGGAACTGAGGGAGGGAGGGGGGAAAAGGCAAGAATGAAGGGAGGAACAGGAAGACCAACAAGCTTTCCCTGCAATGTCTCATCCTTTAAGTCCCTATTGAGGTGGGTCAGGGGCCTCTTTGGGGATAAAAAACAGACATTTCTGTAAACAGGACAAAAAAGTCTTTAATTTAGGTCTCTAATGCAGAGCATTTTCAGTCTATTACTGGTACTTAGGATCAACTGTAGGTCATTTGTCACAGAAAACCTGGAATATAAGCTGACACCAGGTTTAAGACGTCCATATCCCTGTGTAATAAAGAAAATGTGATTACTTAATGTCTGACACTGTAGGTAGGAGGTAGGTGCACAGACCAAAATCCCATCAGTCATTCCAAAGAGGGGCACCGGATTTCCCCAAGGTACCGGCTCAGACGAAAGAAACTCACTCCTAGGGTTTGTACATCAATAGAGCGGACGACCCCACCATACCCAGGAAGTACACAACTCCAGATCGTGTGTGCCTCGGTTTCCCGATCTGTGGGCTGCCTCTCCCATCGGAATGCCCGCAAACCCTGTGAGAACCGGGCTCCCACGGTTCAGCCCCAGCGCCTGGCAGGGCTTCCATGTTCATGGAGGAATGAATGGGCTCCGCGGGGACTGTCCAAGGGCCCGAGTCGCCCCGGCTCCCCGGACCCCCCACCCGTGCCCCTCGGCCCCCCACCGCCCCCGCCCCGGCCCCGCGGGGCCGGCGGTCCCCACCCCCACCCCCAGCACGCGCGGCTCGGGTTCCCCGCTGCCTTCAATAATTCACAGCCCCGGGCCTCCCGGGCTGGAGAAGCCCGGCGGGCCGCGCCGCCCCGCCGCCCCGCACCTTCTCGCCCTCATCCGGGTTCTTGTCCGGGTGGTACTTGAGCGCCAGCTTGCGATAGGCCTTCTTGATCTCCTCCGGGGAGGCGCTGGGCTTCACCCCCAGGATGTCATAGTACTGGGTCTCCTTCACCATCTTGGCTCTGCCGGGCGGGCGCGCGAGGCCGGTCAGCGCGCCCAGGACGCCCGCGCCCCCGGCCCTCGCGTCCCGGTCCCGGTCTCGGTCACGGTCACGGCCGCCGCCCGGGGCTCCCGCCCTCCCGGCCGCCCGGCCCCGCCGCACTCGATCAGCAGCTCCTCCGCGGCGGGTTTTATTCGGCGCCGGCGGAAGCTTCCGCAAGGAGCCCGTGACGCCACAGACGCCTAGAACCTTCGCCGAGGTTCCGGCGGCGGCGCCGCGGCAGGTTCGCGGCCCGCAACCCCGACGCCCGCCCCGCGCCGCCGCGCCGCCGCGCCGCGCCGCTCACCCCGCCTCCTCCTCCGCGGGCTCCTCCGCCGGCCCGTCCGGCTCCCTCGAGCTCCAGCCCTGGCTGCCGCCGCGGGCCATGCTGGGGGCCTTCGCCGGCGCCTTCCGCACGGGGGGCGCCCTCCGACGACCGCCCCGCCGCCCGGAGGCCGCCCCCCGGCCCTTGCGCGGGTCCGTGGGGCCGGCCGGCTCCAGGACGCGTGGCCTGCGGAGAGTGTCGGTGGGAACCCTGCGCCCGGGAGTGGGCCTGGGAGGGCTGCGTGCGCCGTCCCCGCCCGGCCTCTCCCCGAGGGTGTGGCTGTCCTCTGTTCGGTCACAGCCAGGGTGCGCCCAAGGCCTGCCTGGGGCTGTTGCATTTTTGGTGGCTTGGAGCGAGTGGGGGCCCGGTTCCCGAGGGTCTGCAGCCGCTGGTGTCCCCCCTCCTCCCCGTGGCATCTTCAAGGCTGGGCTAAACCGAAGCCCTTTCAGATAGGTACCGAGAGGGCCGTCCCGGGCACCAGGTGTGGGCCGGGACTTCTGTGCTGCCCACCACCGGGAACCCCGTAAGTCCCCCAAGGGTGGGCAGTGACGCCTGTCAGATTTCAGCAGCACCCTCCAAGCCTCCCAAGGGTGGGCAGTGCCCCTTCTCCCGGGGGTGAGAAACAGCTCTCTCCCCTCCACACATAATGAGTAAGTCACCAGGGTTGGCCCGGGCTAGTGGGATGCACACAGGGTCCCGCGGCTGGACCCTAACAGGGATGGGTCTTTCAGCACGCTTCCTGTAAGGGCGCAGTTTTGGGTCTCTAACTTCCCTAGGCTGCTCCCAGGTCCGGGCGGGTGCACAAAAGCGGGCGGGCGTGGAAAGCAGACCTCCGCGTTATCACAGACCTGCAGGTCCTTCACCCCTTAGGCGGGCCTACAGCTTCTGACGGTAGGAGCGGGCCGCTGCTTACCTTTTTTTTTTTTTTATTAAAGATGTGGGGTACAATTCAGGGCTAGGTACACAAATGTTCATTATGTAGGTACCCTTGCTGTGTTCCACCACCTCTGCAGATTTCCACTACTGCCAATCCCAGCCCCCTGCCTCCCCCTGCAGTTTCCTACTACTGCCAATCCTTTTCTTATCGTGTTACAATAGTTGTTCAAGATCCGCTTATGAGTGAGAACTGTGATAGATCGCTCAGTATTATAGACTCTAAGTCCATCCACGTTGCTGAGAAGTTCATAATTTTGTCCTTCTTTATGGCTGTATAATATTCCATTGTGTATATGTACCACTTTTTTTAATTCAGTCTTCTTTCAATGGATGGCATGGTTGGTTCCATGTTTTTGCTATTGTGAATAATGCTGCAATAAACA